>PNEQ01107218.1:0-23119 GCA_003012365.1 Medauroidea extradentata | reverse complement strand
CCCCCCCCCTCCCTCTCGTTCCTAAAAAAGCCAAGCTCGTAGCATTTCGCTTTCCTACTAGTTCACGAGATATCCGCATAGATCACGCTCCGTACGTCCGTGGCCGAATGCAGCGCTATCCTACGATGGAAAAAAGAACCACTTCAAGTGACCGCGCACGAGAAAATATTATCTCCCTTGCCGTCTTAAGATAACTGGTTCGTTGCCTGCTGCACCTATCCAGACATCGTCGTGGGAGCACCTTGCCCATTTGAACCTTGCCGACCCTCAGTATGCAACTCGGGACCTCTGCCACATCAATGGATTGTGTTTCATTTCACATGTGCACTCCTTCTTTAGACAATGCAGTTCGACAGCTTTGGGAGATTGAGGAGGTTGCCTTGCCTACTACAGAAGATGTATGTTGTGAACAAATATTTGTGGAGACATGTAAAGGGGAAAAAACAGGGCAATACTCAGTGGCTTTACCATTTAAGACAACGAACACTCACTTTGAAGAATCAAGGGTACAAGCTCTTCAACGATTGTACAGGCTTGAGCATAAATTAAGTAGTGATCCTGAGCTGAACACATCCTATGTTGAATTCATGACAGACTATTTACAAGGCCACATGTCACTAGTGCCAGCCCCCTAGAGGAATACAACTTCTTTCTACATTCCACATCATGGAGTACTGAAGCCAGACAGCAGTACCACTAAGTTGCGTGTGGTGTTCGACGCTTCAGCTCGAGACAGCATGGGAGTGTCTCTCAATGACAGGTTACTGACTGGACCGAAGTTGCAGAAGGATATAACCGACATCCTTCACGGTTTCCGAACCCATGTTGTTGCCTTCACTGCTGATATCAGACAGATGTATCGTCAAATCTGAATTCATGAGGAATTTTGTGATTATCAGCGAATATTGTGGAGGCCATCAGACCATGACAATGTTTGCGATTTTCGGCTCAACACTGTAACCTATGGTGTCTCATCTGCACCATATCTCGCTATCCGGACCCTACACCAGTTGGCTGTAGACGAAAAGGGATCGGTTTCCACTTGCTGCAATAGTATGGTTCACAGATAGCTATGTGGATGACATTGTGACGGGAGCATCTAGCACACGATCTGCCTTGTCACTACAGAAGGACTTGCTAGAACTTATAAGGGTGGGTGGATTCCACCTGCAGAAATTTGCAAGCAATGACCAGTCTCTGCTCTCATGTTGTAGAACAGTGGTATCTCTCTCGACAACACTTGTGGACTACCAACAGTCAAAATACTTGGTTTACAATGGCAAGTTGAATTTGATACGTTCTCCTACAACGTTCAGTCAACATCTAACATTGCTACCAAACTAAGTATATTGTCAGATCTGGCAAGGATATTTGATCCCATGGGTTGGTTGGCACCCATTGTATTGTTGGTTAAATACCTCATCCAACATTTGTGGATCCGCAACATAATGATTGGGACGATCCTCCCCCTGAGACATCTTGAGTACCTGGCAATGGTTTCAGAAATAACTTCCAGAAGTAGCCAACATCACCATTCCTAGGTTTGTACCTACATGCAATGACATGCAACTTCAAGTCCATGGATTCTCTGATAGCTCAGAACGAGGCTATTCTGTAGTTGTCTACTTAAGAGCAACCTCTCCTAGTGGATCAACGTCAGTGCATCTCCTTGTTGGCAAATCAGAGGTGGCTTCAGTGAATCAAGTGTCATTACCTCGCCTTGAGCTATTTGGGGCTTTACTACTTGCCCGCACCATGCACAGAGTTCTGAGTAGCTACAATTCTCGTGTGTCCATCTCCCAAATATTCACATGGACTGATTCCATGGTGGTTCTTCACTGGGTTCAGGGTTCACTACATGAATGGAAGACTTTTGTTGCAAATCGTGTTAGTCAAATTCAGGATGTAATCCCATCTGAACACTGGAATCATGTTCCATCAGAAGATAATCCTGCCGATTTTTACCTCTCGAGGCCTGTTTCCTAGTGAACTGACAGATCACCCACTGTGGTGGACAGGGCCTCCCTGGCTGTGTAAACCTTCAGATGACTGGCCGAGGCAATCTGTCAAAGTAGACCATGTCTGCCAAGATCTGTTGGAACAGTGTATTGTCTCCCTTCTGGCTACTGACTCTGCTACCGACACGACTCTACTACACAAATTCTCCTCCTCGAGTAAAATCAAGCGAATCACTGTTTACTGTGTGCGATTTGTGCAATGCTTGCGCTCTGAAAAGCCTCCTGCCAACTTACCCAGTACACATGAACTTCATTCAGCATTGATCGTATGGGTGGGAATTGTCCAGTTTGAGACCTTTTCTGCCGATATTAAAGCATTGCAAAGTAAGCAAACATACAGAGGACCACTTTGCAAGCTATCTCCATTCTTGGATTCTACTAGGGTTCTAAGGGTGGGCGGACGTCGACAACTTTCGGATACGCCATATGACCAAAGGCATCCAATTTTGCTACCCAAGCACCACCGTCTCACCGGGCTGCTGATAGACCATTATCATGATCACCTGTTACATTGTGGACCATCATTACTTCAGTCTGTCCTTCAACAAGAGTTTTGAATAATGGGTGCGCACAACATTATCCATCACCGTCTGAAACAGTGTGTCTTTTGTTTCAAGATTCATCCTGTAACCTTGGCACCACCAATGGGTATTCTCCTAGCGGATCGTGTTCAACAAGCAAAACCCTTCCTTAAAATGGGTGTTGACTATGCTGGGCCCTTTAAGATTACGTTAGCCTAAGGTCCTTGATGCATATATGTGTTTGTATGTTTTGCTACCAGGGCCATTCACTTAGAGCTGGCATCTGACCTCACCATGGATGCATTTCTCGCAGCATTTCGTAGATTTCTGTCTCGCCGTGGCTGGTGCTCAGATCTGTACAGCGATTGCGGGACTAACTTTGGTGGTGCCAACCGTCGTCTCACTGAATTGAAGACCTTTATGTCAAACAAGCACACCCATGACTCGTTGGCTCAAACGCTAGTAGATCATGAAGTTACATGGCATTTCAACCCTCTGTCAGCTCCACATTTTGGTGGGTTGTGGGAGGCTGGTGTCAAATCAGCCAAGTCTCTTCTGATCAAGTGTGTGGGCTCCCAGATTTTGACGTATGAAGAGTTGTATACCTTCATGACTCAAGTTGAAGCAACCCTTAACCCATGACCATTGTGTGCAGTTTCTAATGACCCCAATACATTGTCTGCTTTGAAAACAAAGCCAATTTTTGACATTGTGTCCCCCTGGCATGATTCCTGAACCTGATCTGGCACATGTCCAGCGTGGTCGACTCTCTCGTCAATAAGCTTATCAATCATTCTGGAAGAGGTGGCACCAGCACTATCTTAATCATCTTCAACAACGTCCTGGCAAAGCTCGTACTCAAGAAAACATTGCAGTCGGCACTCTGGTACTAGTAAAGGATGCCAACCTTTCTCCACTCTGCTAGAAATTAGGAAGGATTCTGAAGACTTTTCCAGGTCCAGATTCAGTGGTCCGAGCAGCTGAAGTGAAGACTCAGCATGGTGTCATTACTCGTCCTGTTGTCAAGTTGTGCCCATTGCCATCCTAATAGACTTGTAACTGTGCATTTTGGTGGGCAGGATGTTGTGATTTGTAAATAATGTGTGAACTTAAACTGTGTTTTAACATTTGAACCTAGATCGGCGGCATATTTGAATTGTGCGCCATCTACGCAGCGCTTCTGGTAGACTTGGTGACAATTAGCGATAGTCAGTTATCAATATGGCATCGGGGTATTCGCACCTTCGGCTTCCGACCTGTTAAACGTTTTCGATACAGATCCATGGTATTTTGGTTAGTTTCATGCAGTAACATTCTCAATGTTAATAACATTGAACATACTATAGTCATCTTCAACTACTGAACTTACAAAGTTGATAATTACAGCTTAAGGTTAGTCCACATTAAGTAATTAATTAAAATACATCACACAGGATTTCCAGCTAATCAGTCTGTTGAACTCTGTACTTCAAAAACCATAAAGTTAACTATTAATCAGGACTCTATGGAAGAATAGTCTCACATATTTTAACTTTTGACAATGTCTGTCCCACGTGATTCCAATTACTTTATATGTCATGATTATGTTTCAGCTGGCATCCATGATCTCACGCAGTCTCAAGGCAGAAGGACAGAATCCTTATGCATCAAACTGGTTGGAGCGTCTACGTCAGATCAAGAGGTTGCGAGCAAAGGTGATGCAGGAGAACAGTGGCGCTAGAGGAGATGGAGTTAGTAGTTCATCTGACAAAGATGTTGGTTCTCCTCCAAGGCGAATCCACATGGATGATTTTACAGAATACACATAAATTTTGTGTGGTGACAAAAGAACTTCTCCAAGAAGTGAATGTGAACTAATGGTTCTCCTCTGCTTCAAAAGTGTTCCTATTTATCCTCATTATTTTTGTTGGCTAGTAGTGTAACCTTATTGAAAAACTAGACAGATGTGAGTAAAACAGATGTGAGTAAAATAAACTGCAATTTTTATTTAAATACTAACTTATTTTTCGCCAGAAAATTCTCTTAAATAAACTAGCTGTATGCTATAATACGTGTAGGCATTCTTACAAAAATGAGAGTACACTAGACCCCCGATTTTACAAAATACTCACGGTTCCTCTCATCGCCTTCGTAAATTCGATAGCGGCTTATTTTGCCCCCCCCCCCTCCCCCCAACTTTAACAGAAAATTTTAAAATTGAATTTTTTCTGCAAAGTGTCTCTAGTTGGGCCCCGACTTCCGTAGCATTTTGCGGGAAATTAATTAACGTAATAATGTAAACATAAATTGACATCAGTAGCCAGATGTCACACTGTTGAGCGGTAGATCTGACCGACCCTTGTCCCCAAAAAATGAGAAAATCGAGATTCTGAACGTCTTCCCTCGAGCGAATAGCCCGACTTCCGTAGCATTTAACGGAAAAATAAAGCAAATGACAGTTGAAATATAAATTTATATCAATAGGCAGATGTCGTACGATCAAAAGAACACTGCTAAAAATAGATATGACCGATCCTTTTCCTTAAAAAAATGAGAAAATCGAGATTCCTAGTGTCTTCTCTCGAGCTAATAGACCGACTTCCGTAGCATTTAACGGAAAAATAAAGCAAGTTATAGTTGAAATATAAATTTATATCAGTAGGCTTACGATCAAAATAACACCGCTAAACAATAGATATAACCGACCCTTGTCCTAAAAAAAAATGAAAAAACCATGCTGCAGTGTACCTTCTCATGAGCGAATAGCCCAATTTGTGTAGCGTTTAATGGGAAAAAAATAAAGTAGGCATTCCTGACTAACACAATGCCATTGTAAATTATTAACCAAAGAAAGAAGGAAAAAGCGGATGTATTTATTCATTGCGCAGTTTTATATAACTTAATGTCAAAACAATCCCTCAATGTTTGATGAATTGTACACGAACGTAGATATAAGTAGCGTGCATAGCGGACAGATAGCGCAACTGTATGAACATTCACAAGATAGAAGCTAGATAGCAGCACCGTAGCATATTCGGACGTTCAATGTTCCAAAAATGCTGTGACATTCTTACCAAAAACGTCGAGAATTATATGTATAAGTGGTTGCAAATAATCACTTTCACATCCAGTATATGCGGTAAAAATTAATTAGGAGTTCCAGGATTACGTAATATACAAACGTCTATTTATTATTCAAGTTCGACATACACGGAGACAAATGTTTCTACATGTGTGAAGATTGTGTCGTGCAAGATTGCGATTAGTGTTACCTGGACACACATGCCCAGTTTGAATTTCCCGCTCTCGGGCTGCTATGTTGGATGTACTTTTTGGTGTGAGTTGGCGACCTTGTCATTGCCAACTCTTAGGTTGGTGTCCCTGTTCCAGCAACAAGAGGACAGTCTACAACTCAACATGGCTGTGAGTGATCGCGTCGGTGGACTCGTTCGCCAAATATTGTTAAATCGTTAAGTAAATGTTACATCCATTTAGTTTACAGTCCTTTGTCTCGTTCACGTAACATTTTTTGGTCCTCCGGGCCGGATGACCATCTCCACCGCCTTGAAATAACTATTTCAACTTTTCGGCTGGCAATGGGCAGAGCTTCACGGCAGAGCGTTTTAACAATCACGAGGCAGTGCGCACTGTGGCTACACGAGATATCCCATCCTTGCCTGGGTGGAGCTCTACAATACGGCCCAATTGCCACTGCAGAGGCGGCAGTCGGTCATATCCTTTACAAGGACCATCTGGTTGGGAGCAAGGTTCGTCTTCGTCCCATGCCATTTTGGACGCTGTTGCATAGTGTGCAAATACTCCTTACTCCAACGCTGCCAAAAACTCTGGTGAATTTGTTCCACAAGTTGCCACCGCTGGAGTTTTTTCACGGGCAGGTCTGGCAGGTCTCGTTTGGGGACAGCAACCAACGGTTTGTCGCAATCTCCCCTTTTATTTTTAATTTTTATTATATAGTCTTTGAACATTGACTCTTGAAAAGCGTGCTGGTAGGGAGACCGGACACAAAATAGGCTGTTGCCTACGACTACTGCTCATGTAGAGCTAACATTACAGTTAAAATTGAAAGAATAATTCCCAGAGGATATTTATATTTAAAAAAGAAAATAAAACATACATTCCATTGCCAGAAACCTTTATATAAAAATTGAAGTTTTGATTTTACAATAGGTTGGTTGTTAAGTTTGCACATACCATTATATTAATATTTGAAATAGTTGTTCTTATATAAACGGGTTATGTAAACGGGGCCCCTTACAAACAAATTTTAGTTTCAATATTTAAATATAACATAGAATAATATAACAAATACTTTAGATTACTTTTTCATTAATATTTAATACAACAGACGCGTTTATGTTGAATGTTGAGAAAGAAAGTAACAGACGACTTATTACCGTCATTGCAGTATCCATAAGTCATTATGAAAATAAAAAAAAGTCAGTGAGGCGGCTACTTATCGCCATGAAGAATGACGCGGTGACGACATGCCGTGGCCAATTCGGTCTGCCTGGTTAGCAGACAGTCGAGCCACGAACATCGTGAACTGGACAGGGAATGTTGAAAATTGCAACTAGCAACTTGCATCTAGGAATTGCATCTAATTCTTGCTTCTAGGAATTGGCTATATTTCTTGCATCTACTTCTTGAACCCTCTGTGAACAGAGGCAAAAACGGGAAAATTTAATTAACGTTCATGACGAGTAAAAGGGAAAGGACTCTCACGGCGGGAACACTTACCAAAGATGAGGGTGACGAAAGCTACGACGATAGCATCTAGAAGCTGGTAGATGTAGATAGTAGGAAACTAAGTTCTACTTTTCCAAAAACGGAAACTACGGCACTATTCTATTACCAAAAGAACAAAGAACTAGAGTAGCCATCTAGCGACTACATGTTGATGCTACTAAAGTCCACGTTACACACGTAATGCCAGAAAACTTGTGTTGTGCAGAAACACGTCTGTCGCGCACAAGGTGATTACTAGGAATGCCAGAAGTGATGCTTAGCGAAGACCGCGTCCCTAACGCCGGAGGTTAAATATCTCTCAAGAGATGGCGTGCGCGTGTCGGAACGGCTAGAAGGGCCGGACAAAGTACAGTTAAAACCGGTTATGACCGACGGTACAAGTACCGTGCAAAGCACTTTCTTACTAACTGAACCGAGGTGGGGGAGGTACAGAGTACAACGAAACAGCGATGCTACAGAGCGTGGGACTGTAGCGGATACAGCAGAAACTTATCTTACATGAGGCTACAGCAAGCAAGCGGCTGGCTTGGTGGGCCGTGTGCATGTATGGTCGGGATAATAAAGCAAATTAAAATTTTAAAATTCCCCAAAAACCAACAAACACTTTACATGAATGACAATATAAATCTCACTGACAAACCTGTTCTGTCTTAACAGACAATATAATGAATAATAAATGAAAATATTGACTTAAAAAAAAAATAGTAAATTGAGTAAAACATTTTAATACGGCACAGGTTCAAAGGTCAAGAAATGTCCTGGTGTCAGGGCACTCAAGTCATTGGGGTCGGGACTCAATGGGCACAGAGGCCTAGAATTCAGTACAGCCTCTACTTGGACCAAAACTGTGTACAACTCCTCAAATGTTAAGATTTGATCCCCAATGACCTTGAGTAAATGAACTTTTACCGACTTCACGCCTGCTTCCCAGAGGCCTCTAAAATGTGGTGAGGCAAGTGGGATGAAATGCCACGTTATGCCTAAAGAGGAGAACATATCAGCGACATAGGTTTGATGGGCTGCAGAGGAGAGTAGTTCGTGCAACTCTTTGAGATGATTGTGGGCCCCGACAAAATTGGTCCCGCAATCGCTATAGATGTCAGATGCTCGGCCTCTACGCCCCACAAAGCGCACGAAAGCTGCCATGAAAGCTGCAGTCGATAAATCTGATGCCAATTCCAAGTGCAGTGCCTTTGTAACACAGCAGACAAACAAACAAAGGTAAGCCTTCTGATTTGGAGCCTTGCGCAGATGACTTGACTTGATCACAAATGGGCCTGCGTAATCAACCCCTACCTTTATGAATGGCTTGGCTTCCTGTACTCTCATAGCCGGTAGGGAGCCCATCATAGGCTGACAGGGTGAAGGCCTGGCACGAAAACACCGCACACAATGATGCAAACAATTTGAGATGGCACGTCGATCCGTCAAAATCCAATAATGTTCGCGTAATATGCCTTGCAATGCCTGTAGTCCAGGATGATGATTCTGCTCGTGGTGATGCCAAATGATCAAGTTGGTAAACCAATGTGCCTTAGGGAGCAGTACCGGATATTTGTGCTGAAACGGAAGGTTGGACTGTTACTGCCTACCACCAACTCTGATCAACCCCTCTTTATCCAAAAAGGGAGCTATTCTACGGAGCTGCTGCGATGTGCCTTGACGTCTGTAGTGCTGATAAGTCATCTTTGAATGATAGTTCCTGGACATGATCCAGACATAACTGCAATGCCTTAGCAAGTTCTGCTGGGCTTACATCTCCTTTCAGCCGAGCAGATACCCCAACCCGAGTATTGTGACTGAAGCGACACACATAGGCAATAAACCTGAGAAGCTTGGTAAGACGACTGAAGCGAGCTATTAGCATGGCAAACTCATCAGTCTTAACAACAACTAACGTATGCAATTTTTCTTCTTGCCGTGCAGCCTGATGAACGATGTCACTCATGGGTAGACTAGACGGCCAATGCTCCATTGGATCCTTCAACCAGGATGGACCTGACCACCACAAAGTTTGCCCTACGAGTTGAACTAGAAAAAAATCCTCGAGAAGCACAGTCGGCTGGGTTGTCCTCTGACCTATCATGCCTCCACCAATCTGATGAAGTAAGGGACTGGATCTCACTGACCCGATTGGCCACAAAGGTTTTCAATTGGTGTGGAGATGTCTTCAACCAAGCCAATACCACTTGTGAGTCTGTCCAGGCAAATGTTACTGGAAAAGGAATGTCAGCATAGAGCTCAAGAATATGATGTAGAAGGCGGGCCAGTAGCAATGCCCCACAAATCTCCAAACGTGGCAGGGACACGACTTTAACAGGGGCAACCTTGGATTTGGCTGCGATCAAATACGTAAGGACTTCACTTCCAGGACCAGGTATACGAAAATAGACTGCTGCAGCATACCCTATCTCCGAACTATCACAAAAGGCATGGAATTGGTATGAACAGCCAGTCTTTCCTTTAACCAGTCACGGAACAGCGAGCAATGACAAAAGTGGGAGCTCCTCACTCAAACGACTCCACCGCTGAACGATCTTTGGTGATGGCACATCGTCCCAGCCCAACTGGCTTAACCACAAAGCTTGTATGAGATGCTTGACAAATAGAACAACCAGGGATAACCAGCCAACCGGATCAAAAATCCGAGCAACAGCAGAGAGGATACTATTTCGTTTGGTGGTAACAGCTGAACTGCTTTGGGCTCTGTAGGAGAAGTTGTCTGTGGCAGGATTCCACACCAATCCCAGAACTTTCACCACCTGATCTTCCTGAAGATCCAAAGAGCTAGAGTGAGGGAAGTCCACATCTTCAGTAGGCAGCCAATCGAGCAATGCTGGGTGGTTACTCACAAACTTCCGTAACCTGAAACCCCCTCTAGCAAGCAATGCGATCAATTCCCGTTGCAGTTCAAGAGCAGACTCGACCGAGTGCGATCCCGTGACTATATCGTCCACATACGTGTCAGACTTTAGGACTGCTGATGCCACTGGAAAACTCTCCTGCTCATCGTTGGCAAGTTGCTGTAAAGTGCGAAGAGCGAGGAATGGTGCTGAGGCAACTCCATACGTCACAGTTTTCAAACAAAAGTCCTGGATGGGGTCCTTCTCACCAAAACGCCACACTATCCTTTGAAAATTCCAATGTTGTGGATCAAGTTGGATTTGGCGATACATCTGTTGTATGTCCGCAGTGAAGACTACTTCGTGAAGTCTGAAAGACAACAACAAACTCACAATGTCCCGTTGGAGCTTAGGTCCTGTCAATAGTGTGTAATTAAGTGACTTTCCCAATGACCCTTTGGCAGAAGCATCAAGTACGTATGGTGTTAACCTAATAAAGAAAAATAATATCACGCTATTATTTAAAGGGTTTGTGTAAAAAAGTAAACGCATTCGGCACGAGAGATATAAGACGACGTGAAACAGCCTAGAAGGAGTCTGTAGTATAGTTAAATGAGCATATGCGCTGGAACATTGCGGCTATAGTACGACCTCAGTACAGATCCTAATACGTTGTAGTTGATGGAGACAGGCCGACCGCCTTGGCACAGGTGCCGCCGCCGCACGGTTTTCAAACGGTCACTGCCACATTTTTTTAACAGATTTTCGCTATTTTTTTTTTATTTTTAATATTGTGACTTACAAGTAATAACTGCAACTCTGCAATTCATAATTTAATACAGTGAATTAGATAATGCATGTTTTATTCATTGTCAATGTAATTCCTTAGAATTTTTTTGTCATAGAATTTTGTTACTTTTTAAGGGTTCCTGAGATTGTATTCGTAGAATCGCTACCTTTGTTAAATCCAGGGTTCGTAAAATTAGGGGTCTAGTGTAATTTAAAACCAGTTTTACAGTAATTAAAAAGTAATTACAAGGAATGATTTTGTAATAATTTTGTGCAAAATAAATCTTATTGGGGTAAAAATATTTCCTCTGGTATTATCCTCTCTTACTCACTACTCTCTCTTCGTTACCTGCTCCTTCTTACCCTTATGATTTTTCCCTAAGTATCTTTGGCTACGCAATCTACCTCGCCTTCCTCGCACCACCTTTCTCTCTCCTACTTTATGTGAAGGGGAAAAGAGAGGGGGCATGGGGAAAAGGAGGGTAGAGGCATATAATGTAAGGTTTCCTAGCAAATTGTGCACACACATTATTGTGGGTTTGTAATTACACTCTGAGTCTTCATTCACAGGAAAATTTACACAAAAATCATCTTAAAAATTTCTTGTAAAGCTGTTCTGCGTAATATTTATCCATTATTTGTACTGGATCAGTGAACATACACAATTTGAAGAAACAACCATTTTACCAGGTGTAAACAGCTACAACAACTGTAACTGTATACCTTTTAAACAGTGGAATATTTATTGATCATCAGAGAGACAGACTATTCTGTCTAACTATACAATTTTTGTAGTAAACAAATTATTCAAGGTACAAAAGTTGTACTCACATACTATTGCCATATTCTATACATTTCACAACATTGTATCACATTAGCTTGAACATAGCACATGATGAATTTGTACCATATATACATGAATAGAGGCCGATCCTTTTTCTGTAGAAGTTTCAAAGGAACAGAAAGTTTTCCTCTTCCTTGACTGATCTCAAGAAAAACAACAAAAATCACATATAAAAACTACAAAAACATTTTTACCTGTAATAATATATAGGTTAGAATCCAAGGTTATTACAGAATTTGTTCCTAGATTGAACACCACAGCCAGTGAAGACAGTGATAACTCGTCACCATAAGAAAAATACACAGTCACGATTTTATTGGGTGCCTACATAAAGCAGTTGCAGTTACTGCTTTGGACTTGGGCTGTCTAAAGCGATGCCATTTTGCTCGTTTTCTTGCACACACACCTATGGAACTCCCTCGAGAGTATGATGCAAATGTGGGGTGTATGTCTTACATGGGGGTAGGTGGTACACAAGTAAATACAATAGGTTATGTTTATAGCAAATATTGATGTAGATTTTGTGCTATTTAGTTATGTGGAATATAAAAGAAAAAAAATTGTGTTTTACATGTTAGTAATTTTTTTCTTGGGGCTTGATTCCAGGAGACCCAGGTTTTTACTGTTGTTTACTGGGAATAAAAACCTCAGCCTCTATTCTTCTAAATATGGTACTTGCAGACGGTACTTTTTAGTGGACATGTCAAAATGTAATTCATGTAAATTTAGACAAAAATCATGAAGTAGTAGCAAAGCAACACAGCGGGTTTGTGGGTATTAAAATAACAGTGAATTGTTAAAAACCTTTAAGCTAGAGTTATTAATCAACAACTTGCTATCACGCTAAGATTTAGTAGGCTCATATTTATGCAGTTTCTGCTGGAATACACATTGTAAAATTGTCACATAGATGTGTTGAAAATTGTGTTTACTATGAAGAATAATTTATTCAAAACAAAAAATTGTAAAACTTTTGCTACTGTTCTTCTTTAAGTAACTAACTGGTCAAAAGTTTGTGATTTTTATGAAGAAAATAAGTTGCATTGCTAAAACTATATTTAACACATACTAGACTCAAGAAAGTTTAAATACAGGATGTCCAGCAAAAGTGGTATTTAAATTTCCAGTAGATTTCCCACACTCCCTGAGAAATTCCAGTATAATGCTTTAAACGTGAGACAATGTTAACTGGTAATATTGAAGCAGAATCACGAACCATTAAATTTTTATGTTAATTTGTTAAGTACAGTCCTTTCTAATCTAATAAGACTCTGAAACATAGAGCCTAATGCAATTTTGTGACGTAAATAATTAATAGGGAAAAAGGTTTTTTTTGTTGATTACACTTGCATTATTTTGTCAATTTGGATTAGATAATTTTGATAACATTTTTGATATTTTCTTGACCATCATAAATTTTTCCTAATTATATTTTCCTGCCAGCAAATATTTTAGTGGTGGCGAAGGTGTGTAAAATATATGTTACTTTAGTCTAGTATTTAATTAAAATACTTTCCTTTACATGCATTTGTAAATTGATTGAATTGTTATTTGTTTATTTATTCATTTGTTTCACATTCCGTACACGTATTTGTGCATTTGATGGTTCAGTCCATGTGAACAACACACAAATGCATATGAAAAGAAGTGTGGCAAGAAATTTATAAAACATGATGGACCAGCACAATACAGTCTTAAATCAGACATGTTTCTTTACTAACATGTACAATAAAATTTAACAGTTAATTAGGTTATATTACTCTCCAAAATTTTTCTCCTGGTCCTAACACTTTAAAACTGAGAGCTAAATTTTTTCAGTCACATTTTAAGAAACACACAGTACGTATAAATACAGGGTTTGTACGGTCCTTAGAAGTCCTTAAAAATTCTTAATTGTTAACATTAATTTTAAGGACCCTTAAAAGTCCTTATTTTATCAAATGGTCCTTAAAAATCCTTAATTTCACATTTTTGTACGGAAACGGTAGGCCTTTTATATTTTACGGAAACTTGTAACATTTTACAGATGTTGACATGTTCCGTGATTAGATACACATTTTTTTCAAAGTCAGAAATAGCGAAGAAAAGTTTGGCTCAGTTCTACCAACATTAAACTGCATTTATAATAATGTTTCATTTGAATAATGTGTACTAACAGCTGTAAGATAAGTTTTTAATGAAATTCAACAGTTGGTCACAATGAGTAAGTTGTACGAACAAATGATACAATTACTACTGAAAACCAATCAGTGGCTTCCTTCAATAGGCAGTTTCAAAATGGCAGAGTGCATGTCAGATTTGTTTGGAATTCTGCAGATGGAGTCAATGGATTCTTAGCACATGGAAGCTTTTGAGTTTGACGATGAAACACTATTCTGCAGTTCTT
The DNA here is from genome assembly GCA_003012365.1 of Medauroidea extradentata. NCBI lineage: Eukaryota > Metazoa > Arthropoda > Insecta > Phasmatodea > Phasmatidae > Medauroidea > Medauroidea extradentata. The sequence continues at coordinate 8,972 of PNEQ01107218.1, read as the reverse complement.
TTATTACAAATCACGCATATGGATACTGTTATCACGTTTCAAAGTCTGAAGTTAGAAACGTGTGGTGTGTGTTTGAGAGGGCATCTAACCTATTCATACAAACAACACAATACATATACATACGTCTGTGAAGCATACATAAAGGAATTTCGCTCTGAGTGAAATTCATGTTTATTATTATTTGTGAGTTGTAAACGTATTTACGCATTTAGTAAAATAAAGCATGGTGTTACGAACTGTAACTTAGCTTATTTAAAATATATTAGAATGGCGGGAAATAGGCCGCTAGGCTAACAAAGCAATGTAACAGACAGAAGTACAAGTACATACAGTTGATACTTGTAAATAGATACACACACATGAAGGGACGACACACATTTTTACGCGTAAGCGTGAAAAGTCTCAACCGCGCTTCCGCGCAAAAATGTATGTTGTCCCTTCGTGCGTGTGTACTTATTTAAAACAAATGTTAAATTCAGAATTTTGCAGTGAAATTGATTTTGCTTTAGCAGCATTACAAGTGCATTTTTTTTATTACTAGCCCTGGCTTATTTCATAACATAGTTGCAGGTTGTGTGTGTGTCAATTAAGACAGGAAGTTTTCTGAGCTAGGAACAAAAAGTAGGGCTACAATTGTATTGTAAACGTCAAGGGAGTACGAACCATGAAATAGTTTTCGGTAAAAGAAACACGTGCTAAAGGACAAATAATTCAACGTTTAACTATAATACCTTGAACGTATTCATTCATTTTTCACACCTATATTTTCTCTTTGTAGGCACAACAGTGTTTTATCCTCATTTTTACTAGTTTTTGCTGCTGATAAAATTAGTGCTGTATTTTGCCATGATAAAATTAGTGCTGTATTTTGCCATGATAAAATTAGTGCTGTATTTTGCCAATCGTTCCTGGTTTTTCATACTATAAGGGGTCTGGTCCTTGTCTGTTAACTGCTGGTTGGTGTTTTTTGTGTTGTTGTGTTCAGGCGGGGCTGTAGCTCTGTTCCTTTTGCTATTGCAAGTAGTTATGCCGGCAGAACAAAGACGAAAACAAACGCACTGATGTAGAGGTGGTGCCTATCATACTGATACCCGGATAGCAGTGAGGTTAATCAGCCACAGACGAATAAATAAATTAATAAAAAAATCATAATGACATTTTTTACTTTCCTTTATTTAACCTCCTTTGACGAAATTTACCATACAAAGGCAATTCACATAGTGAGTGCTCGCCCAGAGTTAGTCGAGGTGGATATTTCTTATCTACGTATTACGCCTTTCCGCCTGCCGTAAGTATAAGTACTTGGCCCGGCACTTTGTCTACCTTAGTAACTGACTATGCAGTTATTAATACCTACTTCTGGTTACTACACAACTATAAAAGAAAAGGCTGCATGCCAAAAAAAAGAGACAAAAAAAAGAATCTCTGCTAACGAATCCGTCCTCTAGGTTTCACAGTCCCTCTACCACGTCTAACATGTCCTCTTCCTCCCGCCATGACGCCCCAACTAAACAAAACACTTAGCCGGCCATATCCCGGCGACTGTTCCCTAGCTCCGATGGATCACAACTGACAGTTTACAAACTCAAACAAGAAAAACTTAGCCGGCCATCTCCTGGCGACCGGTCACTAGCTCCGATGTATCACAACTACTGATTACAAACTCAAACAAACAAAAAAACTTAGCCGCCATCTCCCGGCGACCGGTCAATAGCTCCGATGTATTACAACTAACTTCCCTGGACGGACACCCGGACTTAATTGGCAGCGCGGCGGAGTGATACACCAGGATCCAAATTGTTCAAAGAAAGCTGTCAAATGACACTTATAGCATAAAATACTGACATTTATAGCACAAAATTTATATGTAACAACTGACAAATTTGCAAAGCATTTTGTTCCACCATACCAGTTAAATATTCATTAGGGTTATTAATTGGGGATGTGCGGCGTCATCAATCTGCCGCGGATCACCACCTTTTCGGAGTTCTGTTGCAGACAGAACTACCACCCATATCGATCAAGAAACGTCCTGCAGAGCTCCTTGCATTCCAGCACGTCCTAATACGTGCCTCCAAGCGGGTGAACTCTGAACTACCTGCCAGATAAAGCCATCCTAACACAGGCTAGCTCAGAGCTTATTTGAAATTTTAAAGCCAGCACTTCTCTGTACGTGCTTCCAAGTAAGAGAACTATGACCAGCCTGCCAAATAAATCCCATTACAGGAGAAGCAAGCTACGAGGTCACTTGATATTAAAAAAATCCAAACAAGGCAAAATACAAGAAAAGTTTACTTAGAAAAGTTGCTTGAAATTAAATTAGCTTTAAAATGAGTCCAAACACTATACGACTCAGACAAAATTGACACGTAAAATTTAATACTTTTATCTTGCCTTAACAGTTAAATTTTAAATTTTGAATAAAATTTTAATGTTAATTTCTCTACTAGCATCCCCAATTAATACGTTGGATCCTGCCGTATACATCCTTATACCTGGTTAGGTTGGCCTACTTAAATGTTATAAACAAAACAAAATATTAATTAAGACAAAAAATTAAAATTGAAATTGCTATATGATAAGAGGCCAAGTAAGTGCTACGTGCCAGTGCACATCACAATACAATGCACGACTCTGAAGCTACGGCCATGATCTGAAGCATGATGCTGATCTTTGCTGTTTCCGGATACGTCAATTCAATCAAATTTCAAATCACAACTTCATCGGAATCGCGACAGTACTTGTATTTAATCCTTACTGTTGCATAAATATGTTCAAACTTTATTTAATTACAATGTTAAACAACATGAAAAATTTCCAGGTAACGTGTAAAAACAGGATAAATTAAATCATTCAATAAACCTAAACATAAGCTGACCATTTTCTGGTCTACTTTGATAAACTCGAATCCAGCTTCGTGATTTTAAACAAAAACTGAAAAATTCACATTTTTGCATGTCACAAACATTTGTCTCTAGAAAAAACTAAAATTGCAACTGTTAACATACCATCCAATTTCTTGATGAATGATGAAGAAATAATTGGTGGCAAAAAAATTCCCACACAAAAGAACAATTTTCAAGTACATTTCCTGCACATTCCAACCCTGAAAAAACCACGTACAATTCCCGTACTTCGCACAATGTCCTCGATTGCTGAACATCCTGAAATATATCTGCTCATTGAACATCTACCTGGTGGTTTTAAGATGACGTTAGATACCTTTCAGGGATAAAGAAAGGCATTAACAATATAGTGGTTGAAGAGTGTAGTGGCTTCAGCTGTTTAAGAACAGTAAGTTTTTTGAAGCATGAAGAATTTATTTTTCATAAACTCAAGAATGTGACGTTATCGATATTATGGTAGAGCATGTAACAGAATAAACCCATGTATATACGTGAAATGAGATAATTATCAGGACAACAGCACATTGCATGGCCATCAATACAAGATTTTAAAAAGGGAGTCATAAGTTACTGGTGTGTATGCAACACAGTCAACAGGTTCAAATGTTAATGTTACTAACAGAAAAAAAAGTATGGAAACACTAGCAACATAAATTTTAAAACATTTGCCTGTCAAAACAATTCATTCATTTGGTGCAAGATAGGTTCATGGGACTTGCAATTTCTGATCAATATCGTATTTACCCATCCACGTACCACCCAAAATTTTTTCTCAACAAAACTGAAAATTCAGGGTGCAAGTCATACACAGATATCATTGTTTTTTGACAAATTGGCCCTGGAAAAGTTGGGTTTATCGTACATTGCAGCCTGCTGGAAGGAATACTAACGGAAAAATAAGTGAGGAACCCTTCAACATCAGAATGTAGCCCATAATAAATAAATACCCAACGCCAAAATTACCGTCGACCAAGAAATATGGCCGTGCTTCAGCAGCTGCTGACCCGCTAGTGCGTTAGGGGCTTGCGGCGCACCAGACAGTGCCCAGCAGTGCCAAGCCAGCATGCACCTAGATACTTGTCTTGCTTACCCAGTCCGGTGCACAAGAATCTAGACACTCGCAGCAAGGTGTGTGGCAGCGCGGAGAACCAAGACTGAAATAGCGATTTATTATTCCTCTGCCATAAAGTGCCACAGTACACGCTGCTGCAGCTGTTGAGCATTCGCATGACATGCAGCAGCATGCTTGTCAGCCCTAAGCTTTTACTATTGCTGCTTCCAACACATTAATCAATGCTGAACACTATTTATACCTTTGAGGCGTAATTTAATTCTTAAGATGTCGGCCATTTAATTGGAACTGTATAATGAAAATTTTTTTCCCCCTTGAAAGCATGTTGAAAATTTGGTGTGCAGATCTTACATGGGGATGGGTAGTACATAGGTAAATACAGTATGTTCAACAGACATCAGGATGATTACAAAAAAAGATAAAACTGGAACGCAATAGAATAGCCATTTTTAACACTTCACAAACAATACTACTAGATGGTTCACAATCAAGTGAGCATTAATGAAAGCCCTGCTAAATTATTATTTTCAGTTACAGTTTTTACCTTTAAGCTGTATGTAAATACAGTATGTTAACTAGGTGTCTATAGTTGTCTTAAAATTTTGTGCTAGGTAATAGTAAAATGTCTCATAATCATGTAAAATGTTTTGGTGACCATGAAGTCATAGTAAGAAATGGTATTTATTATCTGTGCAGAACAACTTGTAACTTTAGTTGCCTTAAGCAGCAATTTATATGCTTTTACTAGACAACATACTTAAGGAAATCTCTCAGTGGTATTTTGAACAGCAACACAAAGCAGTGCCCATATGAAATGGAAAAGTACAGTCGGCCTGCCTTATCCGCGGACTTTGTATCCACGGTTTTCACCAACCGCGGTTGGAAATTGAGGAAACAAATTTTTTTAATAAATATGAAATTTTTAAGAATTTGTATTTTTGCGCATACAGCGCACTATGTGCTGCACGAACTACTAGTGCCTCACTTGCCGTGCACGAGAGCAGCTAGTCTTGTGTTGTCACCTCCTGTTATCTGCTTTGTTACGCAATGTGTTAGGTGCTCACAGTTGTCGTTGGAATGATGCAGTACGGGCACGAGCTGCAAAGAAGTGATGCTGTGTTGAATGTGCGGGTGGCGGCGGTACTCCACTCGCATACATCCTGTCGCTCGCCTCACACTTTCAAAACAAAATGATTTGATATATCCCATGAGCCACGTTGCCTGCTCGCAAACTGCTTCTATTCAGAACACACACGTGTATTTAATTACACTGTCTTGTTTGCCCGCTTGCCACCCGCATGTAGGGCACGGCCTTGAAGTGCATGTGAAGTGTGTAATTATACACGATTCCGTGGCCTGCAGGGTAATGTTTCCTAAAAATAAATACTGTAGTGATCCTTAAAAACCGAAGAGAGATCGCTAAGTTCTTAGTTCGACTGAAAAAATGAAAATGCTACATTTAATAAGACAATACGTCTATTGCAAAAGTTGGCTGCAGGTACGGGGGAAAAAAAGAGTGTCATTCGTACGTCACGAAATAAAGCACGACAAATAAGATCAAATGTTAGTACTGCACCGAAAACGGCACAAAAAAATTGCGCCAAGTTATTTTTAGTGTAATCAGTGGTGCTGTATTAAAATGAAAACCGCTAAAACTTTGTCCTTATCCATGTTTACACAGGTTTAAAATTTGTTTTGTGTGGGGAAAAAAATTGTGCTAAGTCTATTTTAGTGTAATCAGTGATGCCGTATTAAAAACGAAACTGCTAACATCCTTAAGGCGGCTGCATGGTGAAGGATATGTTTGTACGTGTGAGGTGAAAATCAATAAGGCGCTATGAGCGATGTCGGCCGGCACACGTATTGTGATATCGCCTCTACGCCCAAAGTTGTTAACATGCGCACAGTGTTCCCACCGTAACAATTTTACTTTGAAAATTTAAGTGGTGAGCCTATCAATTTATTGAACGTGTCACTGTAGCAAAGTCTAATGTACTTGTAGATCTCAATTTTGTACAATTCCATTACATGTAACTTGAGAAACCACATGAAAAAGCCAATTTTAGCTAAGTTTGAGGGCTATAAAACATTTCCAGTGTGCATGGTGTCTTAAGTCACATTCACAAGTAGCCTGAAGCATGTTTTCATTTCTTGGATAAGGATTGTGGACACACATTTACTGGTCTCTGATGATAAAAAAAACCTAACTCCGAACACGCCGCATGCAGTTCAAGCGCGAACTAGGCGGCCGCCTTAAGCGGAGTCCTCGACTGGTGCATTGGCGGCGTTGCAGTGTGTCTCGCATATTCTTTTCTATGCGAAACCGCTTAACTGATTCATATTATGTTTGTCTACGAAAAAAACACTCACTCAACTATGCGTCTATGTTTTCAAACATTCAGCACGCTTGTTAGAAACATGATTTCCGGGCCTTTCAAAATTACTAAAAACTGGTTTTCTAGATGGCTGTAACTTTGAAAATATTACCTGAATTCGTAAAGTGCAAAGCGAGGGACATGCGTTTGTCTAAACTTCACGCTATTCAAAAATAAAGTGTTGTGTCATCGCTTAAAGTCCTGACGTCAGTTTGGCGCGCTGTGCGATATGCTTCTTGTTAAGCGTGGAACACTGGCTCGTATCGCTATGCTGTTCCCATGCGTCAAAGGTGGAAATTCGACACCAGCGAAGACTCCACTTCATTAAGGTCAAAATATTTTACGTTTGTAATCCTATACTTTTCCGTAATTTATATGCATATCATACAAGCAAAAAATATTCACAGACAATTTAAAAATATTCACGCCTATGTAGTCGTAGTTGTACTTGTTACACTGTTATTTTATATGTTTGGTTCACACAAATAAAGTAAGCATTACAAGCGAGAAATAGTGTTATCAAATATAATTCTATCAACTCTTGTGGCGTCACTCCCTCTTCGAACAGCGCACGTCCTTGGCAGTGTAGAGTGGAGAGATAGTGTGGCGCATCAGGCTGTGCCATGTTGCGACATCAGTCAGACCACCTGGCTCGCGGCGCGCTGTTGCCAAGTCTTCGCATCCTCGCAGCTCGCAGTGTGATTGCCGTTGTATCTAACACGCCAAATTGCACTCGTGACGTAGCATTTTTATGATATTTAAATGTTGTGGGACACTTTATGAACGTATTAAAGATATGTACCTCACACAAATACACTAATACATAGATTTACGGGTTAAATTTTTTTATATAAAATGCATGTGGTGGTGACTTGAATATATGTACGCGGTTTTCGTTATCTGCGGATTTTCTGGAACGAAATACAGCGAATAAGGCGGGCCGACTATATAAGCATTATCACTTTATAATCCGTCTCATGTAAGAATTTTACTTTTTGACAATTGTGTTGGCAGCTGTTTTTACAGAAGTTGCCATGGAATAAGCATAGTTTTCTTCTGCCACACAGGATTTTTGAACACGCAAACTAAGCTGGCTCTCAAACTGTGCACTACATCAAAATGAGAAGTACAGTATGTATTTTTCTGTTGAAATTTGTATACACGATAGTCTTTAGAACCATCAAAAACTGGAATTCTCATGCGAGACAGATTATATCCAGGCATGTAGTACGTGTTTTTTTTTTTTTTTTAACTGTATAGTCAGTAAAAACCTAAATTAATTGCTACAAAATATGTAAAGATATCGATTTTGTTTAGTAGTAATTAATTAGATTAGTAACCAAGTGGCATGGCACAATATTAGGTAATTTGCTGCTAACTGTACAAGAAATTAAGCAACCACTGTTTAACTTAAATAACGCAGGAATGGCCGATAATTTTTTTAAAAGGGCTATTCAGAAAGCATTCAGTTTATTGTGAACCATTTAAAATAAAAAGAAGTGCAGACAGCCTACATACTAAAAATCCAACATACAGTAGAACCTCAATGTAACAACATCATCTCAGATCCCTTCAAAGAACATAATTTTCATATATAAATATATATATATAAAATTATGCAAAATACAAAAAGTTGCAATTTATAGATATTTAAAAATATTCATTAGTATGCAATGATAAGAAAAATGCAGGTACCATTAATTAGTATGCCACAGCTGTGAAATAAGAAAAATTATTGAAAAAACTTAACAGCTTTGACAGGAAAGAATGTATAGGTCAGGGCTGTCCAACTACGATCAACTCGAGGGCCGCAAACGTGTCAGTCTATTGAAAGAAGGGCCGCACCTATCAAACCACTTAATTACATCAAAAATGATGTGACAATAATCAGCGTTAATATTTCTCTGTTATTTAACATGAAATACATGGTCACAATCAACACTGTTATTACAATATATAGTATATAATTTAAAAATATTTCAATTTTACTACTAGGCCCAATAAGTAAAGGTAATATTTTAGGTCTACTAAATTAAATACATATAAAGAAACCTAAAAAAGCAGCATGAAAAAGTTCCGTGAGATAACTGTGGACAGTCAGAAGAATTTACAAGAGCAGGAATGTCCACATCCATCTCAATTGTTGCCAGGTGCAGCAGAGAAGAATCTCTGAGAGAGCTCCTGTATCGGTTCTTGATGAACTTCATGGTAGAGAAAACACTTTCACACATGTGTGTACTGCCAAACATTTGTGTCATTTTACGAACAAAGTCACACAGGTGGAGAAAGTGTTCATGTGAGATAAGTTCGAAGAAGGCTGATCCTTTTTCTGTTCTGGTAAGGAAAAACGTGTCAGCTTGCAGGTCGCGCAACTCAAGTTGTAGGTTGGCTGGTTGGTCTTGTATCTCTGCCCCAAGTGAATTGTTAATTAGCAGAAACCTGTTCTTCAGTTTCTCAAAGTCTTCAAATCTTGTGTTGAACTCGGCCAGAATGCTCTGAATATTCACGGCGAACTCAGAAAAATCAAGTGACTCATCTTCATCTTTTAGTTGTCTGCAACATGAAAAATGTGTCAAACTGTTGTTCTTCAAAGCTGTGTTGAAAAAGTCCAGCTTTATG
>PNEQ01107215.1:16594-29297 GCA_003012365.1 Medauroidea extradentata | reverse complement strand
TTTTTTTTTTTTTTTTTTTTTTTTTTTTTTTTTTTTTTTTTTTTAGATTTCATGTCACAGTGTTTTGATAATGCTCCAATATTAGCTGAGTCATCGAAGGCTATTACACACTACAATTATTTATCTCTATAACGATTATACTGGTTGGATGTTGGTACATTTCCCAGTTAGGAGCGTACGAGAAGGGAAGAACTATTTCACCAGTGACACAATATTGATCACCGAAACGCACATTAATTTGTTGTGTCCAGCAACACGTTATCACAACTTGCTCAAAGCGTTCAGGTCAATATAATATTGGTGGTCTTTCAACACAACTATGGTTCGTCATTTCTTGTAGCCAGAAACATAATACTTGTTTACAAGTCAACAAACCTTCCAAATTCACCAAAAAATATGTACCTGAATATCTTAATAATGGCCTGAAATTTTACCACAGTAATTTGTAGGATAGTTAAGAAACTAGGAATGGTAACTTAACACACATAAATTGTAGAGGTCCTATAATTTTAGGAAACAGTCAAACTAATGCTGATATTACCACATTTGTATAGTAACAATGCTTCAACAGCTGCGCTACTTGCAAACTGAAGTGTTGTAAATATCCCATGCTTTATCACGGTGGAAATGTTCCATTTCTGTTGAAGTTTTTGTACAGTGTGGTATATTCAGATAATATTCCTGCAATTATAAAGTAATAAATACTATATTGTGATTGCTATTGCGGTTACTTTCCGCGCGCCAGCTCTGAGTCCCTGGCGGATATGTGATTTTCTGCCGTAAATATATAAATAACACAACGAGGCCCAATAGCGTGCGACGCACATGCTGGCCGCAGTAACGTCGTAAGTTAGGATGTGTTTGATATTCTGTTAATAGTAGCGTACATGATGTTTACGAAGAAAAATGCCTACGCGTCAGGGACTCGGAGCTGACACGCGGACAGTATGTGGACATGTGTTCTGTAAACTGAACCATTGCGAGAGAATGTGGCCAAGTTGCAGAAAACTTCTCAATAAAGCAAAAAATTAAAAAATGAAAGTAACCTTTGTTAACTGTTGCCAATTGGCATATACCATATACACAACTCCAGAAATTAATATAGTCGGATCAAAGACCGTAGGCTATCAATGCCCAGTATGGATCCGATATGCATTTATCAATAAGAAACGTGAAGTGCTAATTTTAGCTCAGTGCCCCATTGGGTACGACAATACTTATTCTGGAATTGTGTATATTATATTGTTATGTTTGTTAACAACTGTTAATACGTTATACGGGCTTTGCTTCCCCCCCCCCCTTTTTTTATTATATGGTTTTCTCCAACTCAACAGTACTGGCTCACAATGGCGTATGTCCATAAAAATTGTTCAGTTCATAATACTAACCAACTGCAAGAATCCTTCAAAGATCACGTGTGTTCTGAATAAATGGAATCAATTAATATGCTCCCATCATGTCTTGTACAATATTGTACTTGATAGGGAATATATGTCGTTATATCACGCTGGCTGACGAAGTAAAATAATCAAGTTCTCCAACAAAATAGGGCTAGGCATCTTTGCCAGCCACTTATGCCAGCTTTGTAACCTTCTCATGCTGCTGTTGGCTGGTTGCTTGTGAAGACAACTTGGCCAGCTGAGCCACTAAGGAACACTGAAATGGCTGGACAGTGTATTTAAAGTAGTTGTGAAATCTAGAGGAATAAACACATACTATTATAAACTCAAAATATAAGTTTTTAATATTTTAAGAAAAATACATATCTTACTGTGGATTTACTTAAAATGCATATCAATTGTTTGTATGATCGTACGTGTATTTGGTTAGTTGATATGATTCCCTCTACTGGATGTTGCAAGATTTGATAGAGATGTGGTGGCGAACAATCCTCACAAATTAGCGGAACAAAAACTGTTATATGCACAAAAGTCCGAAAACCCACAAGTCACGTGACATGCAGTGCATAGTGGTAGAGCTGGAAAATGTCATTGAGAAATGCTACACCGGGCAATTCATACCGTACAAATAAATACGACATGTATGTAGGGGCCAATAATAAGGATGCGGTTACGTAACTTCCTGTTTTGAAATGCGCGACATTTAGTCTGTAGATGATCTCATTGGAGAGGCGTGGGTGTAAAGTTTTGTTCCCCAGCTCTGTCAGTCGCCATCATGTGTTGGAACAGTGAGGAGCGTATGTGAACATTTTGGTGATATTGTTTATCCCTGCGGCTTGATGAATTGGACTTAGGAAACATTTGGTTCCTACAAGCCGGAGCAACGGCCCACACTTCAGGGGCATCGATGGCTGTTTTGAGGGAACACTTCCCGGAGCTCCTCCTCTCAATAAATGACGATTTGAAGTGGCCAGCCCACTCCCCCGATTTGGCACTTTGTGATTTTACTTCTTTTTTTTTTTTGTGTGTGATTTGATATCCCGCGTTTATGGCAACCGTCCAATGACCCTACTCGTCCTGAAGGCCAACATCCGGGCAGAAATTGCCAACTTACCCACTGCTATGTTGGTGTCATGGGAAACGCCAGAAATAGGCTTACTCAGCGAATTGGCAATGGAGGGCATAACCTACCTGATTTGATTTTCAAAACTGTGTAAAACCAAACTTTAGATGTGTACCTGCATTATAAAAATTAAAATGGAAACTTTCTGATTCACATAATGGATTTTATTGCGTCTTAAAGAATGGAAAATATGTTGTCGCATCCTGTAGCTGCGATGGCATTCCCATATAACATGATCAAGTACATGCACTATGCACTGTTTGTCATGTACTATGAACAGTAATGCAGAACGATTAAATTTTATGACCTACAATTTGTTCACATAATTATTTTTTATTCCTCTAGACGTCAGCATTCTACCCAAAAAGTATTGACGATCAATTGTGCAATAATCTATATACATTTTCGGGTAGACTGTTTACCTTTACCAAAGCATGAATATTGTTACATAAATCGTACAGTATAAAATATTCTGTAAGTGAACTACACATTCGAAATTTACTTAGGTCTAATGAACACATAAAAATTTATCCCAGCCAATTATTCTATTAATGTTTAGTTGTTAATCGTATGAAGTCATAAAAGCGTAAAGTCGATCAAATATTTCTAAATTATTCGTAAGCAATAAATAAAATAAAGTATTTTATGCAATCATCACGCTGATCCATAAATGTGTTCACGAAAACAAATATTAGGAGACACTACTACGTTTAATATAAATACCTTACGTAAGTTCTTGGGATGACTTCAGTACTCACGGGTTCACGGGTGAAGAAATAAACCCACAATAATTACGTCAGGTTATTTATTGACTCGATGATGTGCACAGATAAATACAAAATATAATATCAATCATGGTAAAACTGTAATAAAAATGGCTCATACGAATATCACACAATATTTTTTTCCAGTATTGTTTCGAGTTTATATTTTAAATTATCATTGAGTTTGTTGTAAACACCTTTCATTCTTTTACAAAGCACTTCTTCAAAAATTATTAACCAAGATAAATGTTGCAGCAGTACACAAAACAAGATACAATTTTCAACACGTTGCATTAACAAGTGTTATGCTAATGTTATACAGAATGGCACATAAAGATCACATTTGGGTACACATATAGTATTGGGGATATGTTATTACTGCACACAAAGATAACATCAAAACGCAATTTAAAAACACACAGGTACTTTCGTTCAGTTACTAGCTTGTATTTAAACGTGCAAGTACAAAAAAGTTACTTATTTTGTAAACACGCGAATACGTAATCGTTTTTCATATATTAAGTGAAAATTTCTCGTCAACAGAGGCACTTTAAGTACTCTTGTCAACTTGAAGCTTGAACACACGACATGCAAATGGGAAATTAAATTTTTTATTAATTCTCAAATAATTGGATTTTAAGATAACGCTTCTAAACAAAGAGGCACCATGAATTAAAACTATTTAAAAATTGGTACTGTCATGGAAAGAGATGCTATGTAATTGTTTCTGTTCATATTCCAATTTTGTAAAATTTGTATTAACAATGATTTTTAATAATATTCTTGATATAAAACACAAAAAGTGGAAACGTTTCTCAATGCAGCTTTGCTTTTTGGAAGAAAGCGTTATGTTTAAAATTTGTCCACACTTTTAACACAGAATTACCATTTAAAACCATCAGTTGCAGGGTAGATGCCGCTTCAGATGTTATCAATCATACCTTGGCAAATAGTTCCAAAATAATGTATGTACAATGTATGAATAATGTTGACAGGACACTTATAAGGATAGTGTCGAGGTTAGTAGCACACACGTCCCCAGTAGTTATAGTGACAACGGTAAACAATTGGCAACGGCGGAGGGAAGAATCCTCCAACGAACGGCCGAGGTCCGCCGAATCCGAACCCTCCTCCTCGGAAACCTCCGAACCCGCGGCCAATCCCTCCGCCGAATCCCCGACCGAAGCCTCTGCCGAAGCCGCCGCCTCCGAAGAACCCCCTTCCACCACCGAAGCCGCCTCCGAAGCCTCGTCCACCTCCCCCGCGTCCCTGCGAGCAAGCTCCGTGTAGAAGTGAGAGAAGAACCAGACACGCTACGACCTGCAGACAAACAAGTTCAACCACTTCACTCACACTTTACGTGGCCTTGGTTACTCAGCCCGTATGTACTACACACATCGATGTCAATTAACACAAAAGAAAATATAGAATCCATCAAACATGCCTAACATAAAATATCCCCTAAACATCTACATCAAAAACCGTGACGATCACGAGACGTCTAGAAGCACCACAGGCAAATGAATTTCAACTGGTACAATTGCTTAGCATTACTACGTACAGCACTGGTATGCAAGAAAGTACAAAGGAAACTGGGCGACTACTACCAATGTGCTCATCTAAGTTCCAGAAGCCTTTTGTCTTTCCGCAGACTTTAACTGTTGTGTAAAGCCGCTGTAAATTCGACATTTTTTTTCATTCCCACACAGTCTCTCTCTATACATATTATATGTGTGTGTATATGTGTGTGTATATATATATATATATATATATATATATATATATATATATATATATATATATATATATATACATATATATATATATACTGTATATGAAACTTGTTCTTACCACGATCTCACTTTAGCTAATAGTAGTGGTGTGATTTCTGACGGCTAGTGAAACAGTAAACATAGTTCTTACAGTTCTTACATCAGAGCATTTTGTTCCGTCAACTGAATGAATTGTTATTTCTACAAAATATTTGTCATCCGGAAACTAAATAATTTTAACAGAACAAGGGCTCCTACGGCAATTCACCATACAATCTTATTTTCTCAATGTGATGAGTGAAGAACAAGAGATTATATTTCAGTTGGCTTTCACTTATACATTATACTTAAATTAATACGCTGTAGTGTTGGATTTATCCTTGTAAATAGCTATCAAACTTACGAATCTAATTTTTTCGAGAATTTATTAACTAACAGGCAATAATATTCTGCAAATGTTAATATATTTTCGATTAATTATACATATGTAACACACGCGTTACATTTACATAACAAAACAAACTTGCCAATCAATACGAGAGGAGGAGAAGAAATTGTTTTTTCACGTGTTCTAAGCGTGCCTCAAAATCGATAAAAAAAACTTCTGCCAACAACTAATTTTTCACAGCTACAGAAATAAAGAAAAGCAGAGTAGTAGTTAAGACAAACGCGAGTATTACACTATAAGAAATTACGCAATAAGAAACCAATGTGATTACTTCACCCCTTCGAAAATTAGCGTGAATTTCCCCATTGGCTTCATTGGTACTACTTATTTCTCTGTTTCTCTGTCAACAGTAAGATAAAACACAATCTTCCGAAAATTATAATTAAAGATCCTTTTCGACTATGTTCCAAACATGAAATATGAGGACTGAAAATTTATAGCACAATTCCTGAAATCAGTTTGAAAACATTGTGATGTGTAGTAGCGGTCAGCAAATTCACGGCATCTTATAACGATTGTAAAAAAAAAAAAAAAAAAAAAAAAAAACATCATAATGACGCATTCCTTCGAGCATAAATACCTTGGTTTCACGCCCACATATATTCGACTCATCCTCTCAACTGGTGCAGCTAGAAACTGTCTCCATAAAATATAATGCCCCTTCAAGAATTAATAAATTTGTGTCACGCAACGAGGCTATAAGGAATACAACTCGAGGTCTAAGAACAATCATTCAGAAGACCTGCACGAGTATTCGTAAGAGAAGTTAAAGGAAAAGCTTTTGAGGAATGCAGTTCTTATTTTATCCTGGCGGGAAACATAAAAAAATTCTTTACTTTTAATCTACATCGAGTATTGTCTTTCAGTTGTGTCGTTTAGCGAAATAAATTCACGTTATATTATACATTTTATTGTAAAACTGTTTTGTTACAAATTTAAACACATGATGCTAACAAAGAAACACAGTGTGAAACCAATATCTCACTCTTGCTGTTCCGTTTCTCCTTTGGATGCCAGCAAAATATAATTTAATACGTTATTTAATTCATGAATGTAGTAATTAATGAAATTGGTTCGAGGAATAAATATTCGCAACTGGTACTTTTACACAACTGACTTTCAAACACTTGAGCAAACGTGTCAGCAGTCCCAAATTTGGAAACTATAACTCTTGATATGTTCTACAGAATGTATGTTAGCAACGAACTATGCGTAGTTACTTAGTCATATAAAATTGTGATTTAAAACAAATATGCACATTAAATAAATTAAATGAATGAAATAATGTTCTATCACCGATACTGTTATGTTTTCATGCTTGAAACAAAGGTTCACCAGCCAAAGAAATATTTTGTTTTTCACTTCACTTATTTTGCCTGATTATCTTGATTTGAATCAGCAGCTCACACAAACACTATTTACGTCCCCACTGGTAGTAGTGTCGCCAGGGGTAGAATCCAATCCCTGCTCCTCCTCCAAAACCTCTGCCAGGTCCGATACCCCGACCTCCTCCGAATCCTCGTCCTCCACCGCCACCGAAGCCACGCCCTCCACCACCACCATGTCCGCCACCACCACTATGTCCTCCGCCTCCACCGCCCCCACCAAAGCCGCCGCCTCCACCTCGTCCCTGAACACCACAAATCGCGTGGAAGACGACGAGTATGAACACGAAGAACAGCGTCCCCTGTCGACAGAGAAGTTACACTACGGTGGTGACTTGTTCAACTGACTCTGTTAATGCCACAAATTTCAAATCTCTGCGTAACTTCTCGTTCCAGCCAGAGTATTATTCCGCCACAACTCAACACTTAACCAAGCGAGGCGGCGCAGTTATAAAAACATTGTGCTCACCTTCTGGAGATCCTACGTTTGACTACCGATGAAGCCAAGCTCTGATTTCCTAGATTATTCTAAACCGAACCACGCGAATGTTGTGAAAGTTTCTTAACGCAGTCCCAACCGATTACAACACATTTCTTTTCATACCCAAGACAAAATGCTCTTCAGGGGAACTATGTTACACAACAAATAAAAAACTAGATCATGACTGTAATTTTTAATTTTAGTTCATGTACAGCTTCTAGTGGAATTTCGTTATTGAGTTAATTCATAAAGTAAATGACTGCGTCTGTGGTTAACTTTCAGAAGATGGAATAAACAACCGTTTGGCAATTCATTTTCTTTTGTTATTTAGGTTTAAACGTACGTCTCAAGTAACTTGATGACATATCTAAAAAAAGTCCGGTTCACTTAATTGATTTAAGGTAAGATGCTTAAAAACGGCATGTCTCACCATACTGTTACGGAAAATAATGAAAAAATTCCTATCGCATATGCATGGTGTATTACATATGATTAAGTGCAAGAAATTGTAATTAATGCCTGTGAGAGCTATCGTTATGTTCTTGGTGTAAGCTCGGCCTACGAACTACACATTGATAATAATACATGTTCTACTATAACTAATTTGGTGGTACAGGCCTTGATTTAATATAAGGTGTGCAATGATTTGGAACAAATCGTCAATTGGAAAGTCTATTTAAAAGCTTATATTTTTATAACTTTATCGTATCACGTGACCTATAAAATTGACACGCATGCTAATATACTTCCACAATTTTAACTAACTTGGAGGTAGCTTTCACTATATTAATTTCTTCATAGATGATTTATAACATTATTTTAGCAAACATATACAAATTGAGAGTTCTTAACAAAAGAAGTCATCACATACTGTTCCTTATTACATTGTAATATCCGTAGTTAGAAGAACTTTAGAAACTTTACGAAAATCTTTGTCTTTGTATTTTATTTTATATTGTTAGTACTGTATTAGTAATAATGATATAAACATGTTTGAAGTCTCTATTAATTGTAGTTTAAAAGAGTAGCAACATATTAATTTAATTAGTAAGTTATGTATCTTGAGAACCGCAGATGCCACACGAGTAAACAAAGTTAATGACATGCTCACAATGATAGACGTTAGTAAAGCAAAAAGTTAAAAAAAAATTAATACTGTACCAACTGCCTTGCGTTTTCATATTTAGTGTCACTGGAAATTTCCACTTTGCAAACGCTACCAAAATAAGTTGGCGGTTTTGTTTGGCACCCACTTGTCTTCAATCAATGTAGAGTTCCAGAATATCTAAGGGCATCATTGCAAACTTCCACTTTTCACTATCTCTGGAGATCGGGTTCGTTCACAGTTTGGTGAACTGTTTTTGGGTTCTCATAGATTAGTTTGGCTTTAAAGTTAGGCACAACTCGTCCATGTATGGACGTAATTTTGATGATCAGCTCTTGGAATATTTAGAATGTTGTCAACTATAAATGGTAAGGTCTGTGTGTATTGGGTTATCTCGTAAGTTTTCGGTCTTGTATAAGGAACACTTCGGACACTTCCCAACGGAACAGACCGCTTAGTAAATAGCAATGGTACTAGCCAGTATTTTTCACAACAGATAGGACAAAAAACTCTAAGTTACTGAAAGCATTATTAATGCTTTATTAAGGACCTTCAAAACTAAATGAATATATTTTTTGTAGGATGGACAGCTATGTAATCATTTAATTCCCTTCGACAGACAGACTTTAATAGCTTGTTAACACCGACATCGAGGAATTTAAGGATGGCCGTTCCTTGTGATGAAAATATGAGGACATGGCATATTTTTCCATTGCAATCTAAAATCACTTGAAGCGTGTTGTGAGCTCCATCTGAATCCATGACCTAGACAAGTGGTTTCCATGAGCTGCCAGTGCAGTCATAAAACTACATTAGCAACAGGTTCATTGTCATAATTTGTTTCGATACTCTTGGGTAAATTTTGGAAGTTCTTTGGTCAGTTACTGTAAAAATTTATACATTTGCATTCACAATACGAGATTAACTCTATTTTATGCACTCTGTCATGTGCCTCTACGGTTAATTTAATAACTAAAATTGTCGACATGTATTGCATCAAATATGTACAACACATGAATCGTAATTTCCTTCAGAATTGCCCAATTTCCAATTTCACTGAAGTTATTCGAAACAGAGTCCAGACAACTTCAAACAGACAGATGCAGTTGGGTCTTAGGAAGTCATTTTTGTAAGCGTCATTCCAAAAGGAACCTTTGAATATTAAAAGATTTGGGTTCAACATCTGTAGTAAATTTTCGGACTATGATTTTTTATCTTTGTGTGTAGCTGCTGTGATTATTTTCTTCTTCGCTTCTTTTTTTGGTTTCACTACTTAGGTTGTTTAAATGCATAGCCAAACTCAACGTGCTTATACCTCACGAAAAAAAATGCGAAAAATCTCCACACATGCAAAACATAAAATATACAATATTCAACATACCGAGAAGGTCCAACCGTATTGCATTAAATAAAAATGTATTCCGGACAAAATAGGGGTTATTGAGATTAAACTGTATGTGGTCAAGGCTACCACATTAAAACGAGTTAATAAGCTGTAAAATTCTTAAATTATCATTGCCTTGACCTCGACCGTTGCCGAAGAATATATTCTGAAAGTACATAAACACGAAACACCATCCCGATAGGTTATCGCATTCGTGGAAACGTGTGCGTCGAATCTGCAAATGTCTCTGACCAATAAGATGAGTACTTGAGTACTGAGAATTCGGTATAATGGTGACGAACGCTCAACTACAAAATAAATTTAGCTGAGAAGGCCTTAAGTGTAAACATAGTCCGGTCACACACTGAAAAGAACATCGAGATGTTTAGTGCTGGAGAGGGGCAACATTATGTGAATACGGAGCAGCGGCGGAACGAAGGAGCAGAGGAAACGGGATACCCCTGAGAAAACCCGCCGACCAATTACATCGTCCGACACGATTCCCACATGCGAAATTCAGGAGTCTGACCCCGCCGGGAATCGATCCCGGATCGTGAGTGCTCTAGCCACTGCGCCGTACTCCGGACACACGTTCAACTGTAGTCTTGTGTACGAAATTTTGACGTCCCAAGTAGTTTATCGGTCATTCATTACTCTGGCAAAATATCAGCTCTTTAAGTTAGCCAAAAATGTTGCCATGAATAAAATTGTACTATTTTAGTCTTTCTATAGGATAGAGCTACACTACTTCGTGATACTAAGAATTCGAACTTCAGTAACAGAAATACGTTAAACATTTTAATTGCAATCTTATATTTGATACATTGGTCTCTTATTGGTGAAACTGCACATTCTTGCCCTCTGTCGGTAACCCAGTGAACTAGGTGGATAGATCCTTCCCAATATTGTTGAGCCCACAATGTGGTTTACCACGATATTAAGGTATATCAAGATATATGGCCAGTTTACCCTACTACTAATCTAAAGTTTTCTCTAATTATTAGGTTCAGCTGTCATTAATGAACCACTCTTTTAATACGGAACGCAGTGCCAAGTCACTACAGGATCACCCTGCCGATATGTTGTTCCTGATAAATTAAACACTTCTGAAGACAGTTCTGCCCTGAATGATCAGATATATATATTCACGATACTTTGTTCTTAATTCGCTGAAAGTTGTACTAGGGGAATGTGTATATTATTTTTAATTTTTATACTTATACTAATAACTATGAGATGGATAAAATTGGCTGAAAATAAGAAAATACTACCTCAAATGTCATCAATTTACTGTGAACTGACTATAGCAAGCATATGGTACGCTACGACTCCAACCACTGCAGTTTGTTAGGATCTACATTACTTTCCCGCTAAACACACCATCGTCAACATCATTAGCGTATTCATAATCACTCGTTATCCGCCAACAATCATCAACTATCAACACTAGTCAGTATCAATTACTTAACATTAACACATATCAATATCCTACGTCATTTCATCAACTTAAAACCATCATCGTCTGGAACAACCTTCTATAATATTTAATTCAGACCGTAAAATCCAATCATCAACAGCTGTGATCGACCATCCATCATCCGTTTTACCATTACTTGAATATTGACTTATTTATCTTAAAAATTTAACTTAATACATCATTTCCCCAAACTCAACAGCTCCGTCGAAAAGTACAAATCAAAACGTTTTCAACGGAAGTTCAGTCAATTTTATCAGATATTAGAGTTCTTATGAGAAACTCGATACACTGGTCATACCAGTACTAATTATGTTGGTTGAAGTATTTTACAAATATTGTTGTAAATATTGTTTCTGGCGGTTCAGAAATATAGTTATTTAAATGTAATGTTATATGTTTATAGTTTGCTTTTTAAGGCAGGTAAATTATACTTACAACAGCGAATAAGCAAACAGATTCTCGAGACTCTAATATGTAACGAACAAATTTATACTTTATACACTAACATGTAACGATCTAATGTATCTAATATGTTTCTCGATGTAGCCTTGAAAATCATACTAGCGTTTGAATATGAATCTTCATGAAGTCTCACTTTACAAAATAACTTAAAATTGAACCGTTCGAAATAAATCTTGATATTGAATGAATTGACAGCCAGACCAGCAAATAAATTTTCGAATAAAAAACTATGCAATAAATTTTACTAAAAAGGTTGTTATTTTGAAATAATGAACTGAAACAGGTGTTTAATAAAGAAGGCTTCGAAGTGTTAACACTGTTGCAAATTGTTAACTCACCATTCGTATTTTAGTAAAGGGAATCCCAGAGAGCTGCATTGTCGTGAAGTGGTATAATCACTGTAAATCAGCCTGTCGTTGTGAGGAGCTCTTCCATCTGCTATGACATATATAGATATATCACGTTCTACAAGTCATTGTCGACTGCTCGCGTTAATTTGCGCCTATAATCGCCTTAATATGACTAACAACACATTCGGACTACTTGTGACGTAAGTGCGAGGAGCACTCACACACAAGTACGCAGTCATTCAGCACTACATAGGCAAGTTCGCACACACTCTTGACTGAACATGCATATACAAGCACTTACCTTCGTTATAAGATCTCAAAATACAGTACATTGCAAAAGAAAACATCCAATGTGAACATGTTCAGATTCATCCCACAACGCATAATGTAATATGTGTATTGCACACATAAGCAAACAATTGAACTG
Organism: Medauroidea extradentata; assembly: GCA_003012365.1. NCBI lineage: Eukaryota > Metazoa > Arthropoda > Insecta > Phasmatodea > Phasmatidae > Medauroidea > Medauroidea extradentata. Next base: position 16,719 of record PNEQ01107215.1, on the reverse strand, counting down.
TTAAACTAAAATAAGAGGGTACTAGCATAACGAATGAGCAAACTATTCTCAACTTGGATGGGGGCAGGATGGTCAGACCACCCCCCCCCCCCCAAGGCAATACGGGTTCGATTCCCGGCCGGGTC
>PNEQ01107215.1:0-16494 GCA_003012365.1 Medauroidea extradentata | reverse complement strand
GTTAAGCCCTGACCAGAATCTCTCTCACTGAACTTGGATACAAATTAGGCTAAAAGTAATACTTGTTTTTATATACATCTAGAAATATTAAATAAATTTGTATCAATTTATTTTCTTACAATCATCTAACATGGCGGACCTACAACAGTAGATGATAGTTAAATCCAAGTTGAATAGTAAAATTTATAAACTTTAAATTTCTAATCTCTTGGTCTTATAGTTCATTGACCAACATGTGTTAAAAATAATATATTTATGTCGTAAAATCTTCGAAACTGGGGTATGTATATTACTAAACACAACAAAACCAAACAACCTTACATTTGTTACCTTACTTTTAGCAGTAAATGTGTGTCGAGTCTGCAGAAACTATGAAAATTGTCATCAGATAGTTTTATGTTTTTAACGAAATTCATAAAAATGGTCCCGTAGATAGCTCGTGTGAACATAATATGTTTTATTTGGCCGACATTAAGAAAATACGAAGACGGCGTGAACAAAAACATGAAAGCAAAGACATATTGACGTGTTCTATTTTTGAACCGAGTATGAAATAGTTCTGAAAAATACTTCCTTAGATATTTCGTTCGATCAGAATATTTTAAACAGCCTCCATATTGAAATACGAGCACGGTATAAACAAAAGAACGTAAAAGTCAAGTCAACGTAATAAGTACCGGTACTATAAGAGTGTCAATTCTGATGAATTTCTAATACATATATACACACACACACTTCTGATAGTTTGTATGTTCGAAGAAAAAAATGTTTAAATTCCAACCAGTTTGATGATATAAACACCAAAAATGGTGGAATTTTCCAAGAAATAAATGTTATACCAGGTTGGATTAAATTCGGAAAATTGTTTTCCTAGATATGTCATATTATACTAATAATATAAAAATTGCCACCATTTAGAAACTATATATGTGGCATGAACTAAACACATAATAGTCAAGTCCCCTTTATAAATGTTTTATGCGTAGGCCTACCGAGTTTGCTGAAATGCTAAAATATAGTGCCTTAGATACGTAGTGCGATTAGAACGTGTTAATATGCTGACATTTTGAATTATGAACACGACATAAACCAAACACACAAGAGTCATGTCAGGTTACTATATGTTTTATATTTGCTCCTAGTTTGATGAAATTCAAACCAATGTATCAAAAGTTATTATTAGGGAACATACAGACATAGACAAACATACATACATACAGACACGCGATCTCATAAGCCTACCTTTCCTAGAGGAAAGTAGGCTAAAAAAATGGAGACGGTGTGTTAAATGTTTAAAATCTATCACACGCGAACTCATGCTGTGATACGAAGATTAGCAGTAGACCTATATGCTACATATAGGCCTAATTTGTAACACTTAGGGCCGTATCTATAAACGGATTTCGTATGAAAACAAACTGCTATCCCCATAGAGAAAGCATTGGTGAGCAGTTGTTTGTCATTCGAAAGCCGTTTATAGATACGGCCCTTAGTTTCATGCTAAAAGTCATCGATTATGTGTTTTGGTTTTATAGTATTCTTTCTAAAATAAATCATAGAATATTATTTAATATTATCTTTAATCTCAGTACAATTAATCATTTTGAACAATACTGAGAACATTGCATGCGTCTAGGGTACAGCTTAGCATAAAATAAAAAAGTGTAATAATAAATATTTTTAATTATCCACCTACCTTGCACGTTGATCATAGCTGTTTACTAGTAAAAACTTTCGTCAAAAAAATAAATTTTTGCAAATATTTACTGAATTAATTCCAAGTAATTTATTTAACGGTAGTAATATTGAAAATAAATTGCATGTTTAATTATTAACATTTTATTCACGATAGGAAATATACGTGTTTTACCCATTGCATGATTAAGTTTAACAAAAAATGCACGCGGAAAAGTGGAAATTGAGCGCAAATCTTTAATTAAGTAACAAAAGTCCAAACCAGAGTGATAACTACACATACATCATGCAATATTTATACAACAAAAATTAAAGTAACTAACAAACGGCATATCATTTCCATAAATCTTCAAAAATTGTATTTTGTATAGGTTAGTTTATTCGAAAATAAATCCTGTCATAAGACTTATTGAATGTGGTTGGCATTAAAACTTGTGAGTGTATTCATGGCTGGTATTTCCCATGTTTAGTTTTGTCAGGTAACAATTCTTGACCTTGAGTACTCTTCGTCTTGACCTTGACTTTGAGTACTCTTCGTCTTGACCCTGGGCGGTCTCTGACCTCGGTGACGGTATGTACTCAGTAAATGTTTCTCCACAGGAGGCGTCATGTGCCACAGATATCAACAAAATATGTTTTTAACTTTTATTAGCGAATTTAATTACATGTAAAAATGTGACATTGCATGAAAATGCAAGAATGTCGAAAATTCTTCTAGGCGCAAGCTAATGTTTTCATTTACATGATTAACACTTCATGCCATACGTGTGTGCCTGCCATAACCGTCGTTCTTTTTAACGTGACACTTTAACGTCTGATTTGATAACATGCAAATTATAAATTAAAAATACGTTTGTGTTACAAACGTTTGATTAATATATATATATTTTTTTTTCCAAATTTTGAAATAGTTTCAGAGTTAAGACAAACCATAAATTACTTCAGGAAATTTCTATGTACGAAAGTTATATGTTCAGTGGACTCATTCGGTTCTCGTTAAGTGCTAAACAATGTTACGTCAAGTAAACATAGAATAATGTTTGAACTGCTCGGGATTTTATCGTGCACCCATAATATGCAGGTCAGAACAGTAGGGGTAAGATAAGTAAGACATAGGTTGAGCGCAAGAGGGGAGTATGTACAGTGATATGTTGTCACATCGTGCATATAAAATGACATCGTACAACATTTCATCACTAACATTTTGTCTCCATTTTAGCCCAGGATTCGCGTGGTGCGCATATTGTGTGTTTGTTTCTGGACATCCTGTATAAAGGAAACTATAACTACAATTTCGTAGGGGCCGCGGGGCCCGAGAGGTCAGACCTCTCGCCTCCCACCTAGGCGATTCGGGTTCGATTCCCGGCGGGGTTGGTCTCCGTATTTTCGCATGTGGGAATCGTGCTTTCTCGGGGATCTCCCGTTTCCCCCGCCCCTTCATTCCGGCGCTGTTCCATACTCACATCATGTCACCACCACCCCCCCTCCAGCGTAAAGACCTCGATGTTGAACGCCGACCAAAATATATCACTCACTCACCATTTTGTATAGTCACCTTGCACCAGTGGCTTCAACTTTTAAAAATAATTCGCATCTTGGTGTTCCGACCAGCCGTGTCTCAGCCTGAAGACGGGAATAGATCGCAATTCCCGAAACGTTACATTTTTTCGTTGTTTTTAACATGTTTCGTTGTCTATTGTCTTTTGTTTGTTATCCACTGTTCACTGTTTTTGTATATTTCCATCTTTTTTTTCATGTTGGTAATCTGGTTCTATATTTGTGTCTGTCTTCTGTGTCTGGGTGTTGTGTCGATATTCGACTGAATTCTATCCCTAGAATTTATTGTTGTCTAATATAATGATTATTTTAAAAAACTGGCAGAATTCCTCTGGGATTGCTTTTTATCTTATTTCTAATTTTTGTGTGTGTTTTATATTTGTATTTTTTTTTGTTCTTTTTTTGTACTTTGGCATTCAACACAAGTTTGATCAGCAAAACGTAAGGAATGGCGTTTGTCCACAAACATATAAACTGTAATTATAAACTCTCATTAGTAATTACAGTTGAGAATTTGTAGGACACAGTGCACTACATTTTTGCTGTGATAACTTATAAAAAAAAAGTATGTCGAAAATGTGTTTTCAATGTGACCATAAAGTTTATATAGCGAGAGTAATACTATCCAGAAAATTAACTTTGAAATGTTACATACGCACAAATAAAATAAAGTTAATTTTGATACGACATGCCGAATTCTGTCTAAAGAATAAAAATCAAGTAAACAGAATTTTTTTAAGAACTTGAAGTTTATTTTAAGAGTAGCATTACTTCCGCTATGTTCACACTACGGATGAATTTAAAAAAAAAAATAGTATTTGCATAAAATCCACCACATTGATTCATGCTGTTTAATTTTAGATGTTTTATGGTGTTGTTATTACGACAAAAATGTATGCAAATGAAAGAGTTAATAATTTTCGTAGCAGCCCAATCAAATGTTGATACGCCTCTTGCGGGCGCAGTTTTACCTCTGAGGGCGGAGGTTAATTCGCTGGCCGCACGAAATGAACAGCGGGCGCTGGCCATGTCGGCCCTAACGTCGATGGTGCCTCCCTCGTGTGTTCGACTTCTCGCGTGATTAGCGCTGTCGTGATGCCGGCCAATCCTCACAGGGCGCCGTGCCGAATTAATTCCGTCACGCCTAACTTCATTCCCCGCCCGAGCCCGCGCTACACCGCCATGACCGCCTCCTGTGACCCATTACCGTGTGTGCCCGGCTTTATTAGTCCTGACCGCGCGACACAGCCGCTGCAACAAGTTTTCATCGCGCGCCGGCTTCATGCACACCGGAACAGTGAGTGAGTGAGTGAGTGAGGGATTTTGGTCAGCGCTCAACATCGAGGACTTAAACGCTGGTGGGGGGTGGCATGACGTGAGTATGGAGCAACGCCGAAATGAATGGGCGGGGTGAAACGGGAGATCCCCGAGAAAACCCGCCGGCCAGCGGCATTGTCCGGCACGATTCCCACATGCGAAAGTGCGGGGAACGACCCAGCCGAGAATCGAACCAGGATTGCCTTGGTTGGAGGCGATAGGTCTGACCATTCTGCCCCCCATCCACGTTGAGAAAAGTAGACTTACTCGTTATGTTAGTACCTTCTTATTTTCATTTAAAAGTTTAATTATTTGCTTATGTGTGTAATACACATATTACATTATGAGTTGTGGATTGAGTCTGAACTTGGTCATATTGTTGTATTGAACAGATCGATGTTACAATTGTAACGTTCATTACTATAACCGTATACATTAATTTTAAAATTTAAATTGTACATGTATAATAATGATTAATTGTATTGTTAAGACAAATATGGCTTGTTGCACTATAAATATTTTCAGTATCTCTTAATGGAAACAAATCTGAAATTGTTAATTCATAGATCCACAGTAACATATTTTATTTCAGTAAATGTTATATCACACACATTTTTATCCTCAGCATGGGAGGCGCAGAGAGGGCGGCAGTAGTATTTTCCTCCCACAATGTCTCTTCCCCTCCGGAGAGTATGCACGGCCCTAGAGGGACGGGATACTACGTTAACTAGTTTAAATAAAAATAAGAAAACACGGGAATCAATAAATTTGAGATTATTTTCAAGCTGTACGCAAATGTATTAATGTTTTCATTAAATTGTAAATGGAAAATAAAAGGAGACGAAGTGGTGTAAGATGAAATATGCTCTCTAAGGGCGGAGCTTCGGAAGATGCTCGACACTGATTGGCCAGGGGCACCCCCTCGTGACCTATGGTCTGAGAGGGTGGTTTCCCGCCGAGACAGAGGAGAGCCGCGAAAGTGGAGATGGGTCGAGGTAGTTTGGCCGCGGTTGTCGGGGGAGATCTATGGTCTCCAGACTAATTCTTAGCTGTTTGTTTCGGGTGATAGGGGCGGCGGTAGGCACCCCGTGATACCATTCGTCGTGAATCGATTATTGCTGAATAATTGTATTAAAGACAAAGAGGGGCAGCAGTAGACGCCCCAGAGTACTTGAAGTCAGCGACCACTTTTATTGAAAGAGTTAAGATCGTTCTTTTTCTTGCACGTGCTACGAGAGCAGTTATCGGCGGGTTCAGTAAGCCAGAAAAGAAACATTCAGTACTTGTTATTGTCAATATAGATCACCTCCGCATTACCCGTATGGTACATTCGAGGAACGTCGAACACGATACAAAGGTTAATTCTACTACAGGTTAGAAAGATCCATGATGAAAGTTTGGCACAGGGCAAATTTTTGCCGTTTGAACGCTGGTATCGGGAAGGAATGACAACTTAACAATCACAGAGGTTTCGTAAATTTTTAGTTAGACGAATTTGTTAATGTTTATAAATCGGAAAATTGGTTTGCTTTTCTCTTTAAAATTAAATTACATGTCTTCTTTCTTTGCTAAGCATAGTTAAAATTAATTTTACTACGGTTTCGGTTTTTTTATTACTTACGTTATCGGTAAGAGCGCAACAAGCAAGACAATTGTTTCCCTGTGTCACGGTCGTAGAAGAACAGGTCTGGACACTCGCCTATCTACCAATGTGTTTTGCTTGACTCCCTTGTTGTTTGGCTGTAGTTCGTCAAGTTACCGAGAATGTCGTACTTCTTGGCGCTGTAATCCGGGCGGTCGAACTCAAAACTACGCCCACGTTTTTCCATTGTCAAATTTATAAAGTAAATAAAGATTGCTGGAGCCTTTTCTTAAATTTGTGAGCGAAGTAAGTACTTCATAAGTTGATAAAATATACGTTTTGATAAATTGTTTATCTTAGTGGGAAGGAAGTGGGCGGAGTTTGAGTCCGACTGCCCTAGCTGCAGCGCCAATAAAACACAATGTTCTCGGTAACTCGGTGAACTGCAGCCAAACAACAAGGGGGTCAAGTTTCCAGGCGAGTGTCCAGATCTGTTCTTCTACGACCATGGCCACGATCTATGAAGTTAACGCCTTGATACGGAGGAATAAAATGCGACACATTTTTTGTCGCAGCACTAGTAGTCTTTTAGTGGAAGATTTGTCTTCCGTTGTCTTTGGCTTTGCAAGTTTTCACAGCTTAAAATGTGTAGTTGTTATCGGAATTGTCTGAATTATAGAAGAAAAAAATTCAAAATCTAGATAATATGTATGCAATTTATATTGGAACATATTTTCAACAATACAACTTACTATTTCATTTTTTATACAGGTAGACACACATCGCAAAGATTCCAAAATTATGTAAGGCAGGAAAGAATATACTTTCCTCGAATGTGTTTACTACAGATGTGTGCAAATGAAATGTTTCTCGTATACAAAGTACCACGTCCTTAACATTTCCTTCGTCTGTATTACCGTGTGCTGCAACTGTCGATCAACGCAATTTTTGGCATACTGGAAACAGCAAATTTTCTCTTTCGGGTCGGGAACAACAAAATGACTTGGCATCGTTAAAATTGTATAAATAAATTTTAAGAAATCAACAGGTTGTACGTTGCACAAAGTCGTATAGGCCTACTACTATTCTAAAACAATAGTTAGATACACTGGAAAATCGCGAAAATGTTTAAGATAGTCTCCAATGGACTGTATTATATTAACCGTGACACGTGTGAACAGTTTTGGGACAAATCACACACGCTGTGTGTTCAAGCTGTACAGTTCTAACTGGGTTTGTTGAAGAGAGAAACGATGCTTCAAATAAACCATAGCCAATGTCGATACGAAACATTCAGTGTTATATACAGCGTGTTGGAGCTTAGCAAATAGTCATCTATTCCCGCGATTTTCCAGTGCCTTTAACAACAGTACAAATCATTTTCTTAAGAGGTCTTATACAAACAGTTCCACACACACATCAATGCATTTATGGATACGAAACTTATATCTACAATACCAGCTTACCACATTAACATAATTTTATATAAACAATAGTGGAAATCGTAACACCGCCAGATGTAAACAAGACAAATCCTCCACTAAATTACTACTAGCGTTTGGCGACAAAAAAAATGGAGTCACTTTCTCTTGCTAGAGAGCATTACGCTGTTCCTGAGAAGAAAATGAAATTTTCTATTATACGGCAAATTCTATTTACGTTAAACTTCGGTACAAGCATGACAGTAGAACTTTTAACATGTATTCAGAAAATAATCACTCCAACATTTTTTGTTGTTCTTCATTTGTTTGACTTATTGCAGCTTAAACGTGCATTAAATGTTCAAATGTCCTGCTAGTATGTAGCGTAAGGTAAATTTAATTAGTGGTATAATAGCGTATTCCTAATTTTTATTCTCAAAACTCCATTAAACCGGAAAATAAAATATTTAAATATGGCGACTAAAACCGAGTTTAAATATTTCTTATCGGCAATTTTCTTTCTTTTAGTCACTTGTTAACACATAAATATTTATATCGTGTGACTAATAAACAAATTTAAAGCATTTTATTTATTTATTTCGTATCTGAATATGCAACAAATAAAAATATTCGTGGTTAATGCATGCTGGGTGCGTTTTTATATTTTTTTTAACTTTAGCATGAACGATCATGAAATGTACTATATTAAGTATTATAATATTTAAACAGTTCACTGTTAACAAATTACTTTCAGACGACACGCTAAAGACTTACGTTCTTCTCATTTTGTATTCTTCTGCTTATTCATGGCTGATACACATGAAATCGCGAGCTTCAGTGTTTAAATTTGTACTCAGGTGTGAATAAAACGTTAACCCTAACCTTATTGACCGTAAATCGAAACATTACACCGACAGACCGTAAAACTTGAAACTATATGAATTAATCGCTGAAGTTTTAACTGGGAGCTTGCATTATGTTGTTTGTTGCTATGAGCAGTGTCGGTTCACAAACCTCTTAATCGAGAAACAAATAATTTATCAAGTGCTTTCATGTTATCCTGAGTTCGTAACTAACGCGAACTAGGCGACCTTTTAAGAGTTATTTGGACCTAAGTTTTTTTCGTTTGAAGCAAGAAAACGGGGAGGGCGATAAGTCGACTCCAATGCGTGCGTTCAACACCAATTCGCCTCTAAGCGCAGAGGACTAAACCAGCGTGCAGTGTTTTCGTAGAAAATGTTTTTTCAATAGGACTCTTAAGCGGTGACCCTATTATTTTATTTGTGGAAAGTATGAAGTAATGTCCAAAGCAGGTCGTCATCGTTTTGTTTTACAATTACGGCTGGTAGTTTTCCAGATACACCAATCTAAAAAGCCATTTTTACCACTTTTGAGAAGCTTGGTAATTACGTTTTTAATAAGCTAGCGGTATTTTTAAAACGCTAGAGACATAGTTATAAGTGTGTCTTCTTTTCGTAGACATACATACCTAAAACACGTTTAGTAGTTATACGTGAAAAAAAAAACACTTTTCGTACCACGCTACATCATAGCATCTCATGCGCCAGGTGCAGCTAACTCTTAAAGCTATCCAGGCTCTGAAATGTAATCCACCTCGTGTTCCCGCCTTCTGACAGGGTCATATAGTGTATGATAGAAGACCGTGGTGAAGGCTAGGACGACTGCTCGACCAGCAAGACATACCTGTCATCTCTGGCCTGAGGAATGCATTAGGCCAGGTGAGATGAGCGTGGACCAGCGACACAATGAGAGCGGCGGGGAAAATGGAAGTTTCTCGATAAAACCCGCCGACTAACGGCAACGTCCGCCACATTTCCCACATGCGATAAATTCGGGTCCGAACCCGCCAGGAATCGAGCCTTGGTGGGAGGCGAACCGCGGTCTTAAAGCACCTATGAAACTGTATTTACTACAATGCTAGAGAAGTATATTTTAAAAAAAATTTCAATATATAACACGCTGATTACTTGTGTTTCCGGGCCCTTTATTTTGTTTATTACTAGTGTTATCCCCTCGTCCGCAATGACGAACCACCGAGTTTCATCCTCGTCTAGTCGTGTCTCAGGGGTTTCCCTTCAGGTACGATCTGTTCTCCAGGCTGAAAACTTATCCACCACCAACTAGGCAACATTAAAAAAAAACCGTAAGCGTTTAAAGAATCACGGTATTTTCAGAAGTAATCATAATAGAAACTAACGTTTTAAAAAGGCTTCAGCAATGTGAGTGGATGATAGGTATATCATGGGCATACACTCAATTGTGTATTAGGTCGTAAGTGCATAGCGTGCAAGGCTGGATCGTATTATTGTATTGGATTGCCATTGCGGTAATTATTGACGACTACTACTACGAGTCGTATTTAATTGGACGGTAGGCATTTCTCGATGTAGCATTCCTCTGTAACATGTTCTAGCGCCATCTAATTACTTTTTTATAAACGTTCTATGCATCTCCCGCATAGACCGCGGATACTGCAGAGTCTGTAATAATACACCTACTCGTAATATTATAATGCTCAACATTACTCTGCCACGAGTAAGTGCAACCAGAATTAAGTGGCGGTTTAAAGCTTACTTATAATCGCCGGCAAACACAAAATTATCTAGAAAAACCCTTCATTTAACTGTATATAATGGCGTGGACATGACTTTACACGACTGTAGAACGCTATGCCCTTTGATGTAGATAATTGGTGCAGAATACCCTACGTACTCCTTTATTCAGACCTTCAGCGTAACTATTAGAAAGCTGTAATAACAGTTAATGACTGAATTTATTTCGCACTTTTGTACATGCAAATAATTAGTACCGTACCATATAAATTGTTATGCACTCGTCTCCAGACTAAAGGAATTCCAGTAATTGTTTTGCATGTATATATCAGTATCAAATTTGTATGCAAATTGTTGTAGATATCTAATAATAGTATTATAAGTAAGGGTAATGTCAGGCTTACCAACATTTTATTTTAACGATACTCATTGCTAAAAAAATAACATAATATTTCTAAAAATATCACTTCTTCGCCATTGGGGAGAATTCAACCCAAAACATAGGCACATACAGCATTCCATTTCGAATGGACAATAATAATTATTATAGGCAAACTACCCATGTATGTCCAGAAAACCGTAAAATAATAATATTAGCTACAGTGCAATTAATTAAATTTTAAAGTAAATAAATACAATTGCTGCTGTATAAATGAACCATGTTTACAAATGTAAAATATGAACTTAAATAGTATTATTTTAATATTACTTTTTGCTCTTGAGTTTATTAATTAACACTGCACGTTTGGTGGTGAAAAAGTTTCCAAATGTTATCCCTTCCCATCGAGGATCCAGACGCATACTTATTAAATACGAGTATGGCGTTGGTTTGGTAAGATACATTAAATATCTACAAACGTATTGAACTTAAGTCCTGCTAAACTTGTAAGTGAGATAGTCTAACAGAGATACACGCTATGTAATTTCGTAAAACTCTGTATAAAATAACAGCCCTTGCGTAATCGGCTGATATCCAGCAACAGTATGAGTGATACTAACCCATTTCGTGAGGTAAGTTTAGATTCAACGAATTACTTGGTTTACGAAATTAAAGGTTAAGTACTGTTTGTTAGGTTTGACAGCCATATCCAAAATAAATATTAATATATTTCGGAAATACTGAAATTCTGTAACATTACAAACTATTATTTATAACATCTTGAGTAAATAACCAATGCCCCGCAAATATAACTGTTTCGAAGTTATGTTCTTTAATATTTAAGGTTAACAGTGTTATTTATCATTATGTGAACGTTTTCATGAACTGCTTTTACGTTTTCGGGAGCAACAAAATTATTTTTTTACAGTAAATGTTTTGATTATTCTGATAACAGTTATGACCTTGCTAACAAATTGACTTTCTGCAAGAACTTTTAAAACTGAAAAACTTTATGGCCTTAACTCTATTGTTATGGAGTATTGTTTATTTGCAGAAACCTCGCGAAAATTATATACGACAAAATAAACAAAAAAATAAGACAGTATTAGTTGTTACTAGTGTCGTCATCTAATGATACAACTCTGAATAATTAAAATGGTAAATTGTCTGCAGATAGACTAAACAAAACTGGAAATTCATACAAAAATAAGATGAAATGTGTGGAAACGGCGATAAAACTGGCCGAGAACAATCCTAATACCACTCCATCAGAATGACTTTCTCAGATTCACGCCTCGTTGAAAGATCACAAGAACTTTTAATGTCAGTTATTCCTACCAAACGAGTTTATTCTTTGTATAGTTTTAAGCAGTACCTTATTTTATGACGATTAACAAATTTTTCTTGTTGGCTTTCCATTCACGTTTGAATTGAAAATGAAATTAAGTTTGTTCATTGTTTGTAACAAATAATTTTCAAGCATTACGTTTAAATTCCTCCTATACGTTATTATTTCATTTATGCGATGTTAAGTTTTTTTTTAACATTAGATAAAATGTTTATTTACATTAAAGGCCGAAATATATCAATCTCACATATGGTGGTAATTATATATATTTGTACGTACTGAGTTTTCAATTTTAAAAAATCAACATTTTACATAAAGAAATATAAGACAATTCCGCTGCTAAAATTTCAGTAGTAAATTTTCAATGAGTAATGTAATTTTATTTGATTATTAAGATTTGCAAAGAAGTTCATGAAGAAAACTGATGTAATTCAAATTGAGAACAAGTGTTTAGTTTCAAAATAACTTAAAAGTAACCCTATTGCGATATGCCGTAAATATAACAATCAAACATTATAACCGCGTCTCATAATTGGAAATTAATGTTATTAATCCAACATGCATGAACAGTTATATTATCAGATTGTATCAGAATGTGTGTAACAGCCCATTTTTTGCTCTTAAAGTAGCTGCTGTGTTTATGATGACAAATAGATGCAAGCGTATTTCAACATTCACCTTGAGAAAGCACCATAAAATTAGTTTACTGTGGTATTAAATTTTACGATTCATTGTATAAGAACGCCTTGAAGGTCGTCAGAATAAAGCAAGCGGCATTACGCGTTGATTGTTCATACAGTCAGACAAAAGTTCTTCATACACTTCGTTCTGTCATAGATAAATGTGTATGCAGTTGTGATAAAACATTCCGTTGTTGCATGTTGCTTAAGAGGCGTCCTCGGCTGGCGCTTGGACGGCGTTGCAGCGTATCACACGTGTTCTGTTTTACGCGAAACCACTTAACTTAATCATATTATGATTATCTACGAAAAGAATACTCACTTGAAACTATGCTTTCATGTTTTCAAAATTTCAGCACGATTGTTAGAAACATAATTTTCGGGCCTCTCAAAATGGTTAAAAACGTTGTTTTTTTTTTTTTTTTAGACTGCTGTAACTCCGAAAATATTACCTGAATTCTTTAAGTGTAAAGCGCGAAGCATGCGTTGATCTTTACTTCACATTATCCAAAAATAAAATATTTGAGTCACCGCTTGAAGTTCTATAGAAAAAAAGACTACAACGGAAACCTTGCACGCCAATTTGGTGCGCTGTGAATAGAGGCGATATGCTACCCGTCTAGCGTAGTACTCTGGCTCTTATCGCTCCGCTGTTTCACCGTTAAAGATAAAACATAAAAACAAAAGCAGTATATAGTTTTGTATCTTTAAAAAAATTTAAAAATTTTTTAATTTTCATTTTAAAACTCAGCATTTTTTTATTAAATACAAAAATATTTTATTTTTTGTTTTATATATGTCAGATCATAGCCTACAACATTGTTATACATTGTGAATTTTTTTCGGTTTGGTATGTCAGTTAGTTTTAGTGGCGTGCATAAAACTATAAATTGAAAATTTTAAAGTTTATGACACATCACGCAAAAACTATAAGAGATACAAAAAATTTCCTAAGAGGAAGATTGAATCACAATTTATGTTTAAAATAAAAAATATATATATGGTACAAATATAAAAATAAAAAAGACGTAGAAAACTGAGGTTAACCACGCCCTTAACTCATTTTACGTCAGAGCTCACGTGTCTCCAAGATATAGGCTACGTAGTACAAACTATTTCCAACATATTTCTGTATAGTGTTTTTACGATATCTGCTCCTATTCAGGATTTTAAAAGTAACAGATACCAAAATAGCATAAATAGGGATCCGTGGCCTTAATCTATTTACACGTGGTGTTAAGAAACTTGACATGTACTAGTCGACTGCGTGTATAATTTTTAAGTCAATATTATACAGACGGTAGAGGACTTTAAATCGTAATATTCTGGGAAAGGGAATTACTGATCTTATATTAATGAGGAACGTGTAAGTGAACTGCGTAAAATTTCATTAGCCGTTATCATACTTTACTAACACTGGTAATCGTCACTTTGGAAAATTTCTCTGAGGTTTCACTTGTTACTATAAAGCCCAGTACACACGGGCATCTTTCTTGTACAAGAAGATGAACACTTTCTTGTTCACCTCGACTTGTAGCAAACTTGTGTCGTGTGAACGGCCACCGAGCATACTAGTGACTAGCATACAAGGACTTGTATACTAGCTAGTGCGGGATAGGGACGGTACTATTTTTCATTATCTTTCTTGTACTAGTTGAATGTATACAAACCATTTTTATGCATGCGTGAATATTTCTGAACAAAATAGCTTACACATACGAAACATTTTGAAATAAATAAGAGTCTTTGCTAAACAAATGATGCTATTAACGGAATATTTGCTGATCTTGTACCACGTCATTTTACATCTGGATATAATAAACTAGAGACAGTAATTCCATTTTTACATTTTAAAGCTTATTTTTGGTGCATGTACGATAAACATTGCACTTATTACCTCCAATACTCGAAATACAGTCTTAAAATCTGCATTCAAAGTTTAATGCTGTACACCAGATTGTACAAGAAAGTTGGCCGTGTGAACTAAACAATCAATTTGGTAGGATACTAGCTAGAACACCAGTTAGTGTTATCTTTCTTGTACACATTTGATGCTCACTTTCATATACAAGAAAAATGCCCGTGTGTACTGGGCTTAAGAATACTTATACCTATGGTTAGAGGCACGAGTATTTCGCGTATTAATCTGGTAACAGCCCAGACTTCTCAGTCCTATACACACACTGGCCAAAGTCGAATATCCATTGGCTCCTAACAGTACAAGTGGGTAGCGTATGTTAGTCCCACGAATTATATTATTATTTACTACTGGCTTGCAATCTCCCAAGGTGTGTCAAAACAGCTGTCGTCTAATCACAGAAGTTACAGTTCTGTATAGGTTTTTAGCGTCCAACCTGACCTTGAATCAATACGCGAAATACGCGTGACTCTACCTATGGTACATGTAAAACTTTGCCATTTATTTAATTAAATACTTATTACCTAAAGAGTAATTTTAATATTTATGTTCTACAAAAAGTTATTAGTATTTATTCTTTAAAAAGTCTTCCTTTTGCAATAGTTCTTAAGATATTTTACGAAACATCGATTCACCATTTAAATGTCGAGGTCGTAAGTTATGCAGGAAACCCGATTTTCCCGCATCAATTACGAATATGAATGCCAGTTTAAAATGTGTAAGAATATGATTACGTTGTACGCAGACGCTTCGCCCTATTCTACTCCGACGTTGCTGACAGTAATAATGTTAAAGGATACGTAAGTAAATGACGTAACTCTGTCTTCCCGTACAATATTTCTCGTATCGTGAGCTGTGCCACTTTTACCGCCCTACAAGTTGTTTCAAGACCTCAGCGCCGACTACGAAATTTTTCCGCGCCTCTGGAACCCGACGCATCATCGACGCTTTCGGAATGACCGTGAAACTCTTACGTACGTCACCTTGCGATTAACCATTACTTCTTAGGTGACCTTGAGAAACTCGCTTCGCTTTATGTCGAATATTCGCCCGAGGAACAGCGTCTGAAAGACGTGCTTCTGTTTGCTGTGGGTTGGGTTGCTCACCTATCCAAGAATTGTCAATAATTTACTACCAAACTCTCTGGTTGGGCACTGGTTGGTATAAATTCATCTACCCGCGTCGGACCCAGTGACGTACGTAAGGGAGGGGCCAGGGGGGTGCATCCGCCCCCCCCCTTACATCGTCAAGGTTTTTTTTTAAGCTTAAGGAGTTATATACGAAAATTACTCTCAAAGTAAGGAAGAAAATCGTTCATCAAAGGAAATTAAATCTTCAAAAATGTGTCACGTTATGCTTGCTGCATGTTCTATGTTCCAGTTAAAAAATTCTTGGATAGCAACATTTTCACCTGCAATTCAGAATTTTCCCTGGGAAGGACACCAGAACCACAGCTTTTGACTTTTGGGGGTCAGCAAAATACTTTTCTATGGAAACATTGTTTCAACATTCATGAGGCGAGTAGGGTCCATCATACTGTTTAGGGCATATGTACCCCTGCGTTAATTATTTTACCAGAGTGGTTATTACAGACTATAAATTATTTTTTCAATGCAACATATTTGTTGCATTACTAGAAATTCTCCTATAACATTCATTAAGTTGTTATTAAGTACAATGCTCAGTGGTACCCCTCCCAAAAATTCCTACGTACTCCCGTGGTCTGAACCAGGTACATCGAGGACTTCCTCTGAATGAAAGATCCCGTTTAAGGTCATGCTGTCTTGTTTTTACTTTTTTTTTTTAGCGATATTAATTTTTTACGCTTAAACGAGAGCAGATATAAAAAATCTGGTTGGAAGTTGTGTTTAAAAATGGTGGTTTTAGCTAATATTGTAATCATAAAAATTTTGGTTAGTTGACTTTTTATTAGAAACCGTATATATATATATATATATATATATATATATATATATATATATATATATATATATATATATATATATATATATATATATATATAT
>PNEQ01107214.1:15422-29291 GCA_003012365.1 Medauroidea extradentata | reverse complement strand
ACACAGTATATGGTGTCTGTTGCCGTCTCTAGGTGCAGCGATACTACATTCAGCTAACTGTGCAACAAAGTGTGAGAGTACACAGTATATGGTGTCTGTTGGTTCTCTCATGTTTCTCTATTCTATGTGTTCGTCTTTTAGCACTGCACAATCTGTACACTGCTGCACTGACATAAGTTTCGGTAAATATTTCATTTATTTCTTACTCTTGTGTCCCTTTTGTTACTTACATCTGTGATTTAAAAGTAATGAGAAAAAATGTACAATTCTTCTTGTTTTCTTGTATATTACTGAGATGTATAGCATAAGTGTTGTAATAGTTGTAGTTTCTGCACATTTGCTAGTGGTAGTTGATCAGTAGCAGTTATTGTAGGTTATCGTGCATGCTGTAACTCTGCGGCCTACATGTCTTCTATAGAGGACAAGCTACAACTCTTATTAGTTATTGTGCGGGTGATATCAACCCAAGGGGGCGTGGTACATAATTCAGCGCTATGCCCGTTTAAAATTGTAGGTTTCTCGAAGCTAATTTACAGATATATAGACTATTTTAAAGAAAGTAAACTGGAACAGCATTTTTTGCCAACTTTTTGAGCAAAAATTTTTCTCCAGTAACGTATTTCTGAAGAACAATCTCTGACGCCGAAATTTCGTACGTTTAATTGCGACTCGAGAAATATCGCTTAACGAATGTATCGTTCTGGGTAAGTGATTGCTCATAAAGTTAACTTATTTCATAATCTAGGATTGTTGTTTTGTAAAAACCTTATAGATTTAAAATATGTTTTCAGCGTTTATTTATCCACCATACACTCTTAGTAAGACGTGTACCAACAATTGAAGGAAACAAGTTCTTCTCAACTTCTTGGACATGAATAAGTATCCCCTTTGAACATTCTAGAAGAAGAACTTGGTCAGCTTTGATCAGAATCATATACTACTATGCGGCACTCTGCTTCATGGCCGGAACAAAGTTCAATCACAGGTGTACCAGAGTTTAGAAGACGTTTCTTTGTTAACACAGGAGGCACGCCGGTGCCAGGGCGTAGGGAGAGATCACGCTCTACCACACAGTGGACTTCAGATGACAGTTGGGACCACCCAACCTCTTGGTGGAGCACTGAACTACACCTTCAACCACCTTCCAAAGGAGTAGCATAGGCTAGCGAGAGAGCGCAGGGGAACCCATCCAAGGATCTCCTCACCGTTATGCTTCCCGACTGAGATCCCAAGTTCAGCCGTCACACGGTTTGTGTCAGGCGTATCTAACCCCTAACAGACTCACCGAGCCTGCTCCCGGGCACTTTAGTAACCAACACTTGGACCCGTCACAGAGGAAGAGTCCTTGCCAGGTTTGCCCAGCATGTGGACAACCACCACCACTAAGAGTCCGACCCAGACCAGACACGGGAGAGAACCTCACCACGGGGTATCTGGTCGCTACTACC
Source organism: Medauroidea extradentata (assembly GCA_003012365.1). Classification (NCBI taxonomy): domain Eukaryota; kingdom Metazoa; phylum Arthropoda; class Insecta; order Phasmatodea; family Phasmatidae; genus Medauroidea; species Medauroidea extradentata. The sequence continues at coordinate 27,843 of PNEQ01107214.1, read as the reverse complement.
CAATTTTCATGGCACGTATGGGTTTTCCAGCCTTACCACCAGAGTACTAGAGAGACGCACAGGATGTTCCTTGTCCTAGAACAACCACCGGGAGTGCTAACACCCTTACAGCCATGCGACCCGGTCATGCGCCATTTCCCCTGACCGTCGTCAGGTTCGTCCATTAACATTACCCAAGTCTCTTCACTCTGAGACCCGGGCTTTTGGGCCCAAGTGTCCTGAGGGCTAGGTATAGTCTAATGTCCCGCGTATTGGTCTCTCCTTGTTGCCATCTACCGGAGAATCCATCAAGGCAGATATCCCTTCCCTAGCTCTGAGGAGCCAGGATGCATAGGGCCGCACACCAGAGCCTGCATCAGTTCTAAGATACTGTAGTGCCACGAGGAGGCTGCAGGTTAACTTGGGTATAAGAGGTTATAGCTGGTGGGTCACGTAAGCTAGCAATAGGTCTCTCGGCCTCTAGTTTGGAAGGTCAGCAGATCATCCACCATAGTGACTGAATGTGTTCAACGTCTCTACCATGGATACATGGGTGACATTCTGTTGGCTACTCTATACAACTTCTGTGTGTATCGGCTCAGTGTTGACTTGAGTAGAGAGATGCGTGATTACTGCAAGCTTAGTGCGTCCAGGTAAGAGCGTCTTTGATTGCTCTCGACTTCATTGGTGGACTGCACGTATTTGTCGGAGCGAGCCAAGGAAGTCAACAAAGGCGTTTATATCGGCGAGGCCATGTTGCCAGATCGGACACGAAAACTTCTATCACCTTTAAACACGTAAAACAATAATTATAACATACTAAAGCACAAGCAGCTTCATTTCTTTTAACAGAGCGAGGTGGCACAAAGGCAACACTTTAACACTTTGGACTCGCATTTGGCAGGAGACGGGTTCGATTCCAGATTTCGGGTGTCGAATTTTCCACTGTTTCCCGAAATCGCCCCAGGGGGCCTATCCTGTAACTTTTTCAGTCTCTTAACTATCTTTATAAAAATACAGTTACTGGATAACTATCTTTACGACGAGAATTCGTATTCTGTTACTAAAAGTGGCGCCGTGACTGTCTTTTAAACGTCTCGTGACTCTCTTTGTATAAATATCGGGTCCTAGAGTGTTGTTACGGGAGAAAGTTCGTGGAAATAGCCGACATATTTAAGTATGGTTCTACGACCATCGTCGTTGGAGAACAAATCCGATTGAAATGTTGCTTGGAAGGAGACAGAAATACATTACTTTATTGTTCCATAAATCTTTCGTAAATTATAGCGCTGTGTATATATTGAGTCTTCGCTCTTTAGTTTTTCAGTGGTTTCGAATATATTTATTTTAACGGAAATTAATAGGCCTACACATACCGAAAATTCATTCTTACAGTTTTAACACGTACGTTTGTATCTAGATTTTTCTGTTGCAATACACCATATAGACTTTTGCCCCTGAAATATCACATATTTAGTTTTCAAAATAAGCCAAAATGAAGCAAAATTATTTTTTGTTAGCAAACCGTACATTATTTTAAGAAACGCTCTGGCAAAATTGTTTATCGTATGACTGTACACAGTCTCAAACGTTTTCAAAGCATTTGCTTAAAAAATATTCGAGTTATTTGCAATTGTTCGAAATAAATGAAAGATTATGGCCGTAACTTTGACTGCCGACGCGAAAGACAAATTCACAAACAATACGCATGTTGCTATCTCTTGGACGGAGATAACATAACACTAGTGCTGCCATCTCTTGTAAGCGCAGCACGCTATCTTTCTACGAGAAACGAGTTGATGTTATAACTTTTAAAATATGAATTCTAAAAAGCAACAAATAGGACTTGTATCATATAAATCTAAATTTATGTAATTAGTAATTCAAAATATGCTGTGCAACTGAGACAATATAATTGAGTAAGATATATGAAGGTTTTCAGAGCACATCCTACAGTGTTGCCACGTATTGCGATTCTTGTAAAGAGAGATGTAAGAGAATACGACATAAAGACAGTCAGGAGTGACTATCGTAATGGCTGTCGCTCACGAAAGACGGCCACAGGTGACGATATTTACAGTAGGTGAAGTTAGGGAATAGACCTCCAGGTGAATGGCGATGGAGCGGTTCTTCAACAAATGTCGTGACTGATTACTCTTCCGTTTCCTGCCAACAAATGACCAGCAGATTTGAAATACTTAAATAAGAGCAATATTAAAAGTTTTAATAAGGCCATAAAATTTTCTTCTACACAACACCTTTTTTTACGTTGATGAATATTTTAATACATATGACCCGTAATACAACCAGTGATTTCGTACTTGTTTATTTTAGTCGTGTGAGTGTGTAATGTGACCGCCGCCCTTCTTTAGCTGCGTTGTGTTCACAAATATCCTCCTTGATAACATCCAATTTCTTCGCCTCGGTTTAGCTCTGCGGATTTATTGAATGAAAACAAACGAGTTCAGTAAGTTCGTCACTCGTCTATCACAGCCGTATTTTTCCGCTCTCAGGGCAGAGACAGAGCAGTGATAAATAATAAGTACCTTCTCCCTCGATTTGAGATTGGAAGTTCACAAAACAACTGACGAGGTACACAACTGGTCGGTATTCCGTGTTTAATTGCCGCGATTCCCGACAAATAAAATCTTACTGGAGCAATACGATGACGTTCTCCAGGAGGACAGACGCCCGCGCTCCGCGATACGTCCTTATGCCCCGGAGACCACCCCACTTCTCTCTACTAACGCTCGCGAAAGCAAGCCAAGCCACGCTATCACTCCCCAGCTCCGATCCGGCCAATCGGAGCTTCGTTACAAACTGCCCTGTCCTGCAAACCGCACTGAACTTAGGCGACAAAACGTCATACTCCGGCAGACGACCACACATCTTATCCCGGCAGACGACAACCTGTCTTACTCCGGTAGACGTCAATAAGTCTTGCTCTTGGCAGACGACAACACGTCTTACTCCAGAAGACTGCAACACGTCTTAATACAGCAGACTGCAACACGTCTTAATCCGGAAGACGACCACGTATCTTAACGCGGCAGACGACAACATGTCTTACTCCAGCAGACGTCAACACGTCTTGTTCTTGGCAGACGACAACACGTCTTACTCCGGCAGACGACCACACATCTTATCCCGGCAGACGTCAATACGTCTTGCCCTTCGCAGACGACAACACGTCTTACTCCAGCAGACTGCAACAAGTCTTACTCCGGCAGACGACCACACAACTTATCACGGCAGACAACATGTCTTACTTCGGCAGACGTCAACACGTCTTGCTCTTGACAGACGACAACACGTCTTACTCCAGAAGACTGCAAAACATCTTACTCCGGCAGACGACCACACATCTTATCCCGACAGACGTCAACACGTCTTGCTCTTTGCAAACGACAACACGTCTTACTACAGCAGACTGCAACACGTCTTGCTCCGGCAGACGACCACACATCTTATCTCAGCAGATGACAACATGCCTTCCTCTTGGCAGACAACACGTCTTACTCCATCAGACTGCAACACGTCATACTCCAGCAGACGACCACACATCTTATCCCGGCAGACTTTAGCACGTCTTGCTCTTGCCAGACGACAACATGTCTTACTCCGGCAGACGACAACACGTCATACTCCGGTAGACGAATACACATCTTATCCCGGCAGACGTCAATACGTCTTGCTCGTGACAGACAACAACATGTCTTACTCCAGCAGACTGCAACACTCCATACTCCGGCAGACGACCACGCATCTTATCCCGGCAGACGACAACATGTCTTACTCCGGCAGACGTCAACACGTCTTGCTCTTGTAAGACGTCAACACGTCTTACTCCAGCGGACTGCTACACGTCTTACTCCGGCAGACGACCACACATCTTATCCAAGCAGACGACAACACGTCTTGCTCGTTGCAGACAACACGTCTTAATCCAGCAGACTGCAACACGTCTTACGCCGGCAGACAACCACACATCTTATCCCAGCAGACGACAACACGTCTTGCTCTTGGCAGACGACAACACGTCTTACTCCAGCAGACTGCAACACGGCTTACTCCAGCAGACTGCAACACGTCTTACTCCGGCAGACGACCACACATCTTATCCCGGCAGACGTCAACACGTGTTGCTCTTGGCAGACAACACTTCTTACTCCAGCAGACTGCAACACGTCTTACTCCGGCAGACGACCACACATCTTATCCCGGCAAACATCAACACGTATTTGTTCTTGGCAGACAACACGTCTTACTCCAGCAGACTGCAACACGTTTTACCCCCACAGACAACAACGCGTCTCACTCCTGCAGACGTCAACACGTCTTGCTCTTGGCAGATGACAACACGTCTTACTCCAGCAGTCTGCAACACGTCTTACCCCCACAGACAACAACACGCCTTACTCCGGTAGACGTTAACACGTTTTGCTCTTGGCAGACGACAACACGTCTTACTCCATTAGACGACCACACATCTTATCCCGGCAGACGACAACACGTCTTACTCCAGCAGACTGCAACACATCTTACTCTTGCAGACGACCACACATCTTATCCCGGCAGACGACAACAAGTCTTGCTCTTGGCAGACAACACGTCTTACTCTAGCAGACTGCAACACGTCTTACTCTGGCAGACGACCACACATCTTATCCCAGCAGATGACAACAAGTCTTGCTCTTGGCAGACAACACGTCTTACTCCAGCAGACTGCAACACGTCTTGCTCTTGGCAGATGACAGCACGTCTTTCTCCAGCAGACTGCTACACGTCTTGCTCCGGCAGACGACCACACATCTTATCCCGGCAAACGAAACATGTCTTGCTCTTGGCAGACGACAACACGTCTTACTCCGGCAGATCTTGGTCTTGGCAGACGACAACACGTCTTACTCCAGCAGACTGCAACACGTCTTACACCAGCATACGACTACATATCTTATCCCGGGCAGACGACAACACGTCTTGCTCTTGGCAGACGTCAACACGTCTTGCTCTTGGCAGACGTGAACACGTCTTGCTCTTGGCAGATGTCTACACTTCTTGCTCTTGGCAGCCGTCAACACGTCTTACTCCAGCTGACTGCAACACGTCTTGCTCTTGGCAGATGACAGCACGTCTTACTCCAGCAGACTGCAACACGTTTTACCCCCACAGAGAACAACACGTCTTACTCCTGCAGACGTCAACACGTCTGAGCAAGACGACAACACGTCTTACTCCAGCAGGCTGCAACACGTCTTACTCCGACAGACGACCACACATCTTATCCCGGCAGACGACAACACGTCTTACTCCGGCAGACGTCAACACGTCTTGCTCTTGGCAAACGACAACACGTCTTACTCCAGCAGACTGCAACACGTCTTACACCCACAGACAACAACACGTGTTACTCCGGCAGACGACGTAACTTCTTATCCCGGCAGACAACGACCAACTCTACGAAAAAGTGTTCGACCAATCCGTCGCTGCCGCCGCCGCGGACTCAGTTGCCAAGTCAACAAAGTTCTGGCCAGAAACCCATTTGTGGCCAACACGTAGGCACTGAGTTTCACAACTAACAGCCCCTGTTGCCAGGTGAATAACGGTTTCTCTTGCTAGGAAAGGTGGCTAACCCGCAGTAATCAGGCCACTTCCTAGAAGTAGCCAGCGAGTCCTGCCCAAAGGCGAACACTCCTTGCGAAATAACCAGACTCCTCCTCATCTTACCACAGCTGAGTCAATGACATTACAACACTCCAACTGAGACTTGAAGTAACTTTAAACACGACGCGATAATATACATTTACAGTTTTTTTTCTTTCACAAAATTTAAGAAAATATGGTTGCTCAAATACATAGTGGGATCAGAATATGTTGTAATTGACTCACACTGACATATGAACAAGGCTTGAAAATATGCGTAAAAGTCAAGTCAGTTTACTAAAGACCATATGTGATCAGGGATTCCTGAAATTGGGAAATAGTTCTTCATAAAGTGTGTGATGACAAAATGGTCGGAGACCGCCGTTTGGAAATATGAACACTGCACAATCATATTACTGTACATAAAATTCTATAGTCACCTTAAGGGCGCCGCGTATCACAGGCTTAAACAGGTTTCTTTCTGAGAAACTATTCCACATGTGCCCATTGTGCCAACGCATGAAAAAAAACATCGAATTTCGGATAAGGTCAGAATGTCTTTGTTAAGACTACCATTCTCATTAAAAACTCTGTTTCGAAGCACTGGAAAAAAAGGCATTTCTGGATATATGCAAAATTGCGACAGAAACGTGCACTAAACTTTGTTATATGCTTTCCACCAATAACAATTACTTGGTCACCACTTAAAATTTCATAGCAAAAATTGTTCGACGGGAATATTACATGCTAGTTCAACGCTTGGCTTATTACGTGATGAAGCATTTGATACGCGCTACAAGATCACCCTTATAGCTCCGTCATTTCTGAGCCTCTAACGCACGGGTAGACGGCGCTCTTAATAAGAACTCTAATAAATGCACACAGTTTGTTAATATTCGGTCCACGAGTTCAGAAGTGTTACGGGACACACACACACAAACAGGAAGGCGATCTCATAAGAGTATGCTTTTTCCCTAGAGAAAAAAACAAACAAATGAAAACGAGTCTACAAAAATTTTGTATATTTAGACTGGAGTGCCAGCTATCGAAATATATGGCTTCTGATGTTAAATCTTCTCTAGAAATGTAATGTATCCCTGGTGGTAATATGGTGGGAAGTAACTGCTAATCATCAGTGGCAGTTTAACACGCCATTATGAAGTATTACCAATAGGATGTATTCAGACACATGCAGTGGCCAATCATAAAGTGTCCACACAAATTTCTGGATAAATTTCCCTGATTTTTTTACTGCCCATAATTTTACATTTCTCTTTATGGTTTATAAGTGGCTGGATTTACAATTTTCCAAGAACAAAATATTGTAAAGAATTCGAAACTACAACAATATATTATTTTAAAATTGATATTTAAACTAAGCCTTTCATACATAATTTAATACTGGTATGACCATATAAAAATGCCTCAACAGTCTAGGTGATGCAGAAAAGAGCGTGCGATATTTTCCCCTAAGTTACTGAATAACTGAGGAATATTCATGATTTTTCCAGGATTTCAAGTGAAATCCCTGACTTTCCATTACTAATTTCAAGTTTCCTGACGTCTCCCTGATTTTCCTTGACTTTCCAGAATGTGGACACAGTGCCGTGCCATTTCGTTTCTGTATACGTGTCTACTCTACTCCTTGTTACTATTGCGCTACCACCTGGCCCGTGTCGAAGTGTCGATCACTCCTCACGACGCCTCCACTTCCAGCCGGGTAGGTTAATATCTCCCCTTCCCTCGTACTTACTTCAAATATAGCAGACGTCGGGCTGTCGAGGGGACACGCCGCTATTATTATTTATGCCGCGAGGCCGGTGTGAGGGGAAAAAATTGGAAAAGTTAGGGCGCGTTACCCGCGGAGGCCAAGTCGCTCGCAATTTCTATGCAAAACAGCGCCGCGGTGGAATATTATTATTATTTGCAGTGCGCGCGGGTTGCTGCTATTGCCCATTACCTCGCAGCTTCCTCCCCTCCGCGCATGATTCCCCTCCCGCGCCTACCTTCGCTACTCGGAGCTGCGGGGACGCGCCGCTAATTTCGTTAACGCTGGCGCGGGCGTTTTTCCCCTCCCCTACCACCCCTCTCCCCCTGCGGACGCCAATCTTTCCATCCAGCCCTCTCCTCCCCCTACCCTCCCCCCGCATGGTCGCGGCTGATTGCGCCCGCTGATAGCACCTTCCCCTCCCCTCCCATGCTGTCAGCAGCGTGACGTCACGCGCCGGGCTACGGAGACGGAGAACAGTCCCTCTCTATCTACGCTCGCCCATTCTTCATTACGGATATCAATTTATCGCCTCCTCCCTCCCTCCTTCTTCGCCGCCGGCAATTACAGCTCCCTGGCCGCGCACAAGACTGCTGCCTCCCTCACCAAGCCTCTCTTCCTAGGATAGGTTCTTGTCCCTACATTCTCCTCCATCATAGCATGTAACGTGTTGCCAACTTTTCTGTACCATAATCCCTGTAAACTACTTCGAAAATCATTCTGCCAAGCAATAATCTATAACTGTAGGTTACTTGAAGCCAATTTGCGAAAATTAAACAATAGCAATCCTAGATAATAGTTTTAGCCAACGTTTTAAAACAAAATTGTTTTCAGTGTTACGAACTTCTGAGGCACAATCTCCGACGCTGGAACCTCATGCATTTAACTGTGGTGAAAGAGATCACGTGTAACAAATTAGTAATTCTGGATAAATATTTACTCATAAAGTTAGCAAATACCATTATCTAGGATTGTCATTGATTATTTTATCCATATTGGCTTCGAAAAATCGTAGAAATCAATTGATGTTTTCAGCGTTTATTTATCTACTACACACTCTTAAAGCAATGCTTGGTATCATTTTTTTACATTGATGCAAAAAATCCAAAAACTTTTTTTTAATTAAATTCTTTCAAAATTCAAGACTAAGATTAGCATTACGGTGTACAATTGTTTGAAGGCGTTTTGCGTAAGTAATTTACCGTTTGTTAACAAAAAAAATATCTAGCTTTATTTTGGTTTATTTCCATATCAAATTGGTGATACATTAGGGGAAGGTGGAAATCTGGAAAAGTACGAGGTTTATTGCTACATAAAAAGTACAAATATATGATTAGAGATTACGGTTTATCGCGGGAAAACTGGCTGTTTACTAGGCTTCAACGAACATTCAGTTTATAAAAAACCTCACTGGTTTTTCCTTGTACGTGGAGCTACTACCCAATTTGACTGGGCCAATAGAAATCCTGCTATTCCAAATATTTGATGCGTAAGACAACTACGGAGTTTCAGACGTGAAGGCCTATCACTCAGTCATACATATTGCGGGAAAGTACAGTATTTTCAAGGGTATGTTGGCACGAAACATTTTCACGGTATACCATCATCTTTAATTACGATATATTCGTGTCAAAACAATGAAGGAAGCTTCGAGATGAAATAATGTCGCTGAAGGCCACGCACTTTAGACCCTACTGGTTTTGCGATTATTTTTTTTTTTTTTTAAACTTAAACGAGAGCATGTATCAAAAATCTGTCTGGCAGTTTTGTTTAAAATTAGTTTTTGCTGTGATAGCTGTTTTTTTTTTAAGCAAGGAATTATACGGTTTCAACTAAAAAATCAATCAAACAGAATTTCGTTAGTTACACAATTAGCTAATAGCACAGTATTTACACTGAGAGAACAAATTGGTTGATTCAACCAAATATTTGTTTGTATATGTGCAACCAACGATGTAGTGTTGTTTTAAACAAATATTTAGTGGACAACAATTTGTTGTTAGATCAACAAAGTAGTATTGTTATTTCATAATCCCATTTAGTTTAAATAACTAAACCAGATGTTGAAACAATAATTCAACATTGTTTAATTTAACAAAATCTGGCGTTCAACTTAATATTTGTTTGAATCAACACTACATCGTCGGTTGCACATATACAAACAAATGTTTGGTTAATTCAACAAATCCTTTTTCTCATTGTACTGCTTTGTAAAAATCAGCCAACATGGAGAAGACGATTATAAACAAAACTGCCAGACATATTTTTGATATCTTCTCTCGTTTAGGCGTAACAAATTAATATCTCTAAAAATAAGTAGAAACGAGAGAACATGGCCTTAAAAAAAGATAGAAATCACTCTAAAGCTACCGGCTTGAGTTTCATAATCCTACGTAACAAAATGTAACGGGAAAATACATAATTATTGTTAGAAACATTAAGGGAAGTTGCAGTTCTTAGACGTGCACGCTGTAATACCTTCCAGTACATGCATATTTGGTTAACATATCGCAGTTCAACAAAATACGCCCAATAGTAATATGCACACTTCACAATATCCATAGAAGCACTGTCAGCACTACGTCAATTCTCGTCTTAGTATAATCTGAAATATGTCCTCTGTGCAATGAGTAAGAAAGTCACAAGTTTAAAAAACAGTCTCAAAAATCTCAACGATAATGTGGAAATTTCCAAAATTAATTTTTAAAAGTCCCTACGTGAGGGATTTGTTGCTCAACTTGACAACACTTGTCGGTAAATTATACGAGTTAACGATGATTACACGAGTATGCTGTGTTAGTTCTCATTGCTGAACACTCGGCCATCTCCAGACGTGCTTGCTGCTGAACGTGGTTTAGCAGGCTGTGACCTCTAGAGGTGTTCTCTCGTCAGGCGATGATGCTCACGTCTAGGGAGCATAAACGTGGTTCTTCGCTCGGCAGTGGTCGGGGAACTTCGTCAAGATTCGAGCTGCCACTCCTCAGGCGTCTCGTTCTGTGCCGACCTCTCCCCCTCCCCTGTGTCTGTTTAACTTGCGTTATTGTAGGTTAGTTTAGATGCTAACAAATGACGTTCGCATGATCGAAGGATGGTTTTGTTAGATGGAAAACCACAATAACGATTACAATTGTTCACTAACCTAACAAAACCACCCTTCTAATAAGCGACAAAGTTTTTGGCACTTAAACTTACATAAAATAATCCAACGTAAACTAATATAAACTGTTGCATAGGACGGGAAAGTAGGGGTAGAGGTCGGCACATGAGGGGTGACGCCTAGAATCTTGACGAAGTTCCCCGACCAGTGGCGCAAGTCTGGCGATGTCAGTTGTGATCACAGCAGGCGTCCTAACGACGTCGCTATTGCCTGGAAAACCGCACAGAAATGGTAGCCTTCTATGGCGACATGAACAGTCTCAATATCTTCGCATTATTCAACCAAACAACTGGTCCAGTGTAGTTGTGTAGCTACACCAGATTCATGAGCACGAAGTTTATTCTGGGTACTCGTCGTGTACCAGCCAAACTATTGATTGTAGAGGAATAGTTCTATAATGGTTACAAGTCCTAGTCCTACGTTAAAAAAATAGTTAAGTTAGTTTAGTTTAGGTTAGGTTAACAACGTTAAGTTAGGTCAGGTTATGTTACCTAAAATAAACTAACCTAATCTAACACAACTTAATCTAATCTAAACTACCCTACAATAACCTAACCTAACGAAAATTGTTTACGTATGACTACTTGTAACCATTAGCCTATAGATACATTTTAAATAAGTAAATCATTCCTCTGGAATCAATAGTTTAGCCGGTACATGAAAAGTACCTAGTATTAATATTTACCCTATTCTGTAACTTTTACAATAGTTTTCCTTGGGTTTTGGAGACCTTAGTGGTGAAAATGCATATTTTCTGCATTTCCCTTACTAACTTATTTCGATAAATTTTTTAAGGCACGCTCTGTCAGCATAGGTAGTAGAGTCATTGAGTGTGTTTGTTCGTTGTGCCATAAATATGGGTTTCTGACTACCTGACAAACACATTTTAAAGTGTTAGAAATTACTATTTATAAATATCATTGCCAAAAGTCATCGGTAATCTGTCAATTTTACGAACACCAGCCTGAGTATCTGGAATTCGAAACATGCTGTTTTTTTTTCTGTTCCGCACAATAATAAAATACGTTATTTATTGTTTCTGTTAACTAGCTGATTGCTTCTCAAATCAACAACCGAATTATTATTTTACTGGGCTGTTCTCAATTCAGTTAAGCCAATATTAGTAAATTCCATTAAGTAAGGAGCTTACTTACTCAATTGTGATTCACTCTAAGATTCCTTAGGTACGTACACTTACGGTCACATAAAGTGAGCGAGTACGTAAAGCCGTATGTGGTTGTATTCGACAAGTGTGCATACGTTCAGACACCAGCGGCATGTGTACTGTCTGCGTGAATACTAACTGCATCAAAGTCATGCAAGACTCCTGTATCATATGTGAACGCTGGCAGGTTTTCATTAGCAGCTGGTTTCGTGAGCGTCTTCCTTTTCGACTCGGCCAGTAGAAATTTTGTTGCGGACTGAAGTTCAATGGCAGGCACGGGTATGCTACCCTCGGTACAGGTAACTCGTTCAAATTATGTTCAATGTAAGGTTTCCTTTTCAAACAATTTATTTTCCCGCCATGTTAGTGTTAAAACGGTTCCTGATTAATAAATGCAGCGTACAATTGACCTCTCCTAACAGTTTGATACTGACATCTCAATAATGTAGACCTACGTGAATTATTCGTTAATACATGTTCAAGTGGTCGGACAAAGTGCTCTCAATTCTTTGGACAGACTATACATAACCATAGAAAGAATGTGTAGCTAGTTGGGACGTGTTGAGGGTCGAACTTATTACGACATAGTTTCCCGAAAAATTGGTAGGCCCTAAGGTTAAGCGAACCTGTTCGTCTTTATTTTGACGTTTGTGTGTGTTATATATATATATATATATATATATATATATATATATATATATATTAAAAA
>PNEQ01107214.1:0-15322 GCA_003012365.1 Medauroidea extradentata | reverse complement strand
TATGGTTGTTCAGCTATACATACGGCTAAAACACTGCACAACAACAGTTCACCGATGCAGGCGACACACTTAAGAGCACGCTACCCCCTTTCTACTGTTTGCACAATAGTCATTTTTCAAACCTGAACGAAAACAGGTACCGAAAATTTGTTTGGCAGTTTTGTTTACAATGGTTTTCACCATCTTGGTTATTTTTTTAAGACAGTAAATGCTATGGTTTCAGCTAAGTACGAAATGTACTTGTTATTTGAATGCGCGTAACTTATTGTCTTGAAAAAATTAGCTACCGCAGCAAAACCATCTTAAACAATACTGTCAAATACGTTTGTGGTGTATGCAATCGTTTAAGCTTAAAAACTTGAATGACGGTATATATCACACGATGCAAATTGTATATGTTTAATGTAAATGATGTCACAAAAACTGCATAATACTATAAGATTTCGTATTTAAATGCACAACATTTGTGAAAAATGTCCTCGCGTTGACACGAGTTTGAGTTGAGCGTCTAGCGTGCAGGGATGATGTGGTGCTAGTTACAAGGGTCAGTGACACCCTTATCGCCTCTCCCACTACTGAGCGTGTAACAAGGGTTCGCTACGACACGGCTAGGAGGTCGGCACTTGTAGCCAGAAGTGAAGGTGAGGTAAGTATAATAAGGTTACTGCCTTGCTGGAGGAGTTTAGAGTGTGCGAGGTCTAGAAGTGTGGAAGCTATAAGGACGGCACAACACGGGCACCACGCCTCACCCTAGCATCTAGGCGCAAGTAACTAGTGTGCAATCTTCTCACATACTACTAGCCTCTATAACCACATCCAGTACTGACCATATCATTGTATGATGCATCATTAAACTTAAATGTATAATGCATACGCATACACCTTTCGAAATATTCTACATCAAGGTTTGCATACCTAAAATGGACCTATAAATACCTATTTCCGCCATTTTCGACAGCTATAAAATATGATTTAACGAGTAGTAGTGGAGCTGAATTCGGTATAAGCGTGCACATGTATAACGTGCTTTAAATTATATTAATAAACAACCGTCACTCTTATAGTATGAACAGTTTTATTGATTAACCTGGTAACAACTGAAGCTCTGCGAGGCCTGGCAGGCCGTCTCGTCGACATTACGCTGAGTGAGAATCACAACGTTGTAAGTGCCAGAATGTACAAAATATTAAATATTAGTGCTACAAAGTTCGATGTAACTAAATGAACTTTTTGATTGCCTTATATATTCCTGATTGAAACATCCTGAATTAATTAGCCAGCAAGGATGTCCAGACCGACAGATAGCACTAACTGAAACTAATACTTTATTTTCGTAAATTTTGGCGGTTACAACCTTGTAATTCTCACAGGGCGATGATAGAGATCGATACTTGACACAATTACTTCAAATAGCAGAACATATAGGTTGTAGTCTTTCTAAACAGACCATCTCAGCATTCGCATAAAGAGCGATATCGAGAAACTGTGGAAAACCGAAATAAGGTAGGAAGGAAACGGAAATCGAGACAATTTCCTTCCGAATGCGAGTCCACCGTGTTTTCGTACCATAATCTCGCTCACTCAGACATCATGGCTTATCATAGGGCCTTTACGTTGTAGTTAATGCTTTCCCAGCGTACAACAAGCATTATTACATAAGTGTATATGTGAGGTGCGGGATAAAATAAACACTCAACAGAGTTCTGGTTAATTTACATTTTCCGCCAGTTTATATCTTCCCGCCACATGTAATGATACACATTGTGAACGTTATTGTATAGGCTTGTACAGTGTTTACAGCTACATTACACTGCTCCGATAAATTTTATCTACAATATCTTACCATTCAATACACACGTGTTGAATATACTCTACAATAAATAACAATCTTAGTTACAAATATCTGCGAGTTAGTTATATGAAAACATGTTGATTGTGCAAAGGAAAAAACATCTCAGCCAACGCTATCTAACGCGGAGCAAATTCATGCCATCTCTTGGTAAATTTTGAACTACAGTGTGAGCAGCACGGAGCGCTGGCTGAATCAGTATGCAGCCGACGGTAAATTACCAACAACCCGGTCACCTCACAGTGTGTTGGCGCTTACTATGTCACATTAAACAGTCAGTAGGTACCTTAATAACATCATTAATTAAAGTTTTTAAATAAATGAAATACGTAAAAGTAGAATTCATTTGAGTTTATTTCAGTATTGTTGAAATAAAATAGGAAAATACACGGAATACATTCGGTAATTACAATTAGCTGCCAACAGTACAATGAGTAGTTAGTGTTGCTGTAATGTAGAATTAATAGTAACAGCTAGTTATTTTTTTTAAGGTTGAAACTTTAGCATTCATTTTATTTTGAACGGCCTATATTACCACATCAGAGGATAATTTTGGTGGGCAATTAAATTAATGCAGTGTATTTGATAGTCCCATTACGAATAGGAACAACAAGACATTAAGTTAATTGACAGTAAACCATAATAATAAGCAAGCATATAATAACATTCAGTCGTTTACTAGTGACATGGTTATAGTAGTGACAATACTAAGGCTAATTCTGCTACAGGTTGGAAATATCTTATGTTGTAAGGTTGGCAAGGGACAATTCCTGCCGTTTGTTGCGCTGGTATCGGGAAGAGGTGTAAACTCACCAATCAAGCTCTCGTGAATTTTAAGTTACATGAAGTTGATAATTTAAAAGGCGGAATTGGTTTGTTTTTCTCTTTAAAATTAAATTTAATGTCTTGTCTGTTTGCCGAACCTAGTTAAATTAATTGTACTACGGTTTTGTATTTTCTTACACCCGTTAGTGATAGCAGCGAAACTAACGGCAGAAATGTTCTTTGTGCCAAACTCTCCATAAGAAAACACGTTGTCTTTCTAAACTGTAGTAGAATTAACCTTAGTAGTATTAATAGTAGTAGCACCTCGTCCCTCGGGCAAGGCTCAGATTGCGTGTCAGCTACTGTACATGTCGTGCGGGTGGCTTGGGTCGGCAGGGGGGACGGGAGCACCTTACTGACGGGCGGCGCGGCGCGGCGAGCAGGGTCCCTCCCCCTGCCACTCCTACACCTACTTCACCACCAGCGACCCGTCTTCCTGTGACGCGCGGGCCCTCCCCCTCCCACTGCCCCTCCCCCTCACTCCCGGGGCTCGCCGCTGCACGCGCTATTTAGGCCTGCCAAGGACCAGCGGCTGCCGATTGCGACGACCTGCCGCGTGCAACAACGACACATCTACTCTCGCCGCGCCCTTCTTGCATCGTCACACAGGTTGTCTACCGCGTCTTAATTAACTTTTACCACTCATCACTCATTATGTTAAAGTAACGAGTACATTTTAAGAATGATTTTTTAAAAAACCGATATCAAACTTAAATAGTTTTGTACTAGTACTTTGATTCCAGGAGTTTACAATATAAATATGTTGACTATAACGTCTGATTTATATTTAGCTACTGAAGTATTTATGAATGTGTTAGCAATGTCATTAATATATTTCTTTCAGATCTTCCATTCTGCTGAGATTCGTGTTATAAATGGTTTTGCTGAAAATATGACAAAACATTGAGTAAATTAACATATATTTATATTCAGTCGAAAATGTTTATGAAGATTTGGTTGTAACAATAAATTTATTCGCAGAAATACTCCTTGTGAAGAATTTAAATAGTTATCTTTAGAAAGTTAAGAACATTACATTTCTTTATCTTCGTTAAATAAATTTTTCAAACATTCCAATATCATGTCACAGAAAAGCATAAGACATGCATGTACATTAAGTATTCGAAACTTGACTACGGCGTATGTTTGCAAAGACAAATTTCCCCACAGTGTTCCTTGGCAACTGTATTTTACACTTCATGTACGTATCGCCCACTTTTCATACGGGTGCGTGTTTCACTTCGGATATTTGCAGAGCGGAAAATGTAAATGATCAAAGTGCCAAAATACACCGAGTTTAATTAATAACATAAAAATTAACTATATGCAATTGCCTATGTATTGCTGAAAACTACATCAAAACCAAATCGTTACAGATAAAAGTTGTAAACGTTAATTTAGCTTAGCATACGGCTAATAATTGAAGGGAAAAACATTATAAAAAGAGGAAAAAAACACATACAAACATATTCACACACGCACAAACATAGAAACAAAATGTTACTTGCAAGTAAATCACTGGTGAGCTAGATGAAGCAAATGCTTATATAAACAGAGTTTTTAAAGGTTGCGAGGGACTGTAGTTGCGTATGTCGTTGTTATAAACTGTTCCAGAGACGGCAGCCGTTGACAGAGAAAGAACTGGAAAAGAAATTAGTTCTGTATTGAGGAATGTCGAGTGTATCAGTTACGCGGGAACGAATTTTGTGGTTGTGGTAAGAGAATAGTCGGTGAAATCAGCAGGCCAGGTAAACAGGTTCATCAGTTCGCAGAGTTCTAAATAACAATATTAACGTGTGAAGTCTGGAGTCTAACTTAAGTCAATATAAATTTTTGTAGTAGGTGGTCAGGCGTTCACTATATTTTGAATTATGAATAAAGCGCACACATAAGTATCGTAGTTTTGAAAGTCTAGAGGCAAGTTTAATTGTTAGGGAATTGTAAACTACACCGCAGTAGTCGAAGTGGGGAAAGACCAGTTATCTCACAAGGTTTAACTTCAGTGCCTGCGGTCAAAGATTCTTCAAACGCTTTAACGTCTGCAAGACAGCAATCACACGTTTACTGACAACTGTTGTATTGTCTAACTATGACAGTGTTGCGTTAATGACTACACCCAAGTTTGTTGTTTTACTCTTTAATTGCACTGGTTCAACATTTAAAGAAAGCTCGACTAGACACAATTTATTTACCATATACTAAGTAGCTCGTTAATCCAATCAGTATGGCCTCAATTTTATGCGGGTTAAGTAGAAGGCCATCTTTAAATAACCACTGCACAATATAATTTAAATCAGAATTAACGTTATCAACAGAAGACTCTAAATCATCAGCCTGTGAACTATAATATGTCTGAAAACCAGCATATATGTGTGTGTGTGTGTGTGTGTGTGTGTGTGTGTGTGATGCTCACAAAATAGCAGATGATTCGACAAGTCGTTAATGAAGAGTTAGCATAAAAGTGTCCCTAGAACTGAACCTTGTGGAACGCTGGATATTACAGGTTGCCATTCTGAAATATATTTTCCATGCAATACTCGCTGAAATCTGCGTGCCAGGTAAGAAGCGAACCAGTCGCAAGTATTAGAAGGTCAATTATATATTGTCGATAGATGTCAGTGATATTGACTAGAGCAGTTTTACCACACTTGTTAATGACCTCTGTATTCTGACTCACACGCTCCAAACACTGCAGGCTTATCTGGCAGTTACCGTAGAGCTCTTGCCGTTACAAGATTATTCGAAAACTGTTCGTCGCGCATGAGTCATGTCTGATTAGCAGTGTGTTCAGGTCATTTCACACAATTACAAATATTTTTTGGAATTACATTTCTTGAATTCAAGTTTTTGAACATCATGACGATTCAAGAAATTTAATCCAATAAATATTGAAGGAACCACTTGAAAAGTTATCACACAATTTATAAACAAATGATACGCAAAATAAATAGGCCTTAATGTAGCTATTTTTATAATTATATATTAACCCTGCATGTTACAAAAATACTTGGTTTAACCAATACAACATTTTTTATTATTATTGTATATATTATTTAAAATAAATAATGCCCGTAATTATTTTAAGGCGGTATATTTTATATACAGAACACAGTGCACATGTTATTTGAATAAATAATGTTAGGAAAACCTATTTTATGAGCTTAAAAATTTTGATCGAAGAAAATTTCAAACATGTTCGAAACGAATTTACTAATTCATAACATTCAACAAATTGAAAGACAAAATGGCCGCGCCTGTGACGTCAGCATGGCTTCACATCACATTTAAGAAATTGAATTCATTAAATCTGAAAGAAAATTGAAGCAAAATTTGATCGCGTGAGAGGGTTTTACGTGCGTATTCTCATTTCAGGTTCACCACTATTTTTTAAAGCATATTTTCTAAGAGGACGAAAATGGTGATAGCGTTTTTTTTATCGCTGTCTTTTTTTAGTTTTGAAAATCTTAGCGCAGAATCTTTTGAAATGAACAGATGCGTACAATACACAATAATCTTTAATGTTACGTCATAAAGAGACACGGTCACCGCTGAATGTCTCATAGAGGATAGTTGTCAGACAGAAGACTGGCGCCTAGAGGCCAGGATGAAGCGAGATGTGCCTGCTGTGTCGTCCTTATAGTACAGTAGAAGTAAAAAACAAAGGTGGAGCTACAAAAATGTTCTTGGTCTTAAATTAACCTTAACATATTATCTTTCAGTGTGCTGAAAATATACATGAATATCACAGCGCAAAAAAAGTCTCTTGTATTTTGTCTACATAATGTATGTGACACATGAAATGTCAATAAAAGCGAAGATATCACTACGCTTCATTCAGTCTCTCAGTGCTACTGATATGCTTGATATTTTGTGGAGTTGTAGTAAATTGTTTGGGCAACCTCGCCCAAGATGGCTAGGGTTGATGAAAACTATTGTTGTTGGTGAGCATTCTGGTAAAACAATAACTTCTTTCCTACCAGTGATTGGCCTGAATCCAACATCTCACAGTTGTGTGTGTACACGTTGCAGTTTGTGTGTGAGGAAGTAAAAAAGGCTGCATGTAGCTACTCCTGTCATAATATTTGATCAATGCTTATGGATAAAGGCAATGTAAGTCATTTGTTCAAATAACAAAGGCGAATTTGATAACGTGGCGGTTCGACTTGGTGGATTCAACACACTGATGTCGTATATAGGAAGTATTGGTGGTATAATGGGTGGACCAGGCATTGAGAAAGTATTGCAGACAGTGCATGCAGAAAATACAGCGCTTCATTTGTTAACAGGGAAAGCTTATTCACGTGCTCTTCGAGGATATTTCCTTATTTCTTCAGCACTGACTGATTTTATAATTGCTGATATATTGAAGTGCAGCTTACAAATTGAAGACAATGAAGACGTAATTGCAAACAACTGTACATCAAACAGAAATACAATCAAACATATGGAAGAGCCGATGGGTGCAGACCTACACTTAAAACTATTTTATGGAACTTCATGATAAACTGATTGCAATCAAAATTGAATTTGAGGAAGTAACTTTATCACCTGTTCTCTTTAAACTGTCTTCGCTGACTGAAGAAAGAAAAAACATCCCTCGCAGGGTCGCACTTTTGTACTTGAATATGGTAGGTATGGCAAAGACATTTATTTGGGCAAAGCGAACAGGAAATTTCGAAGTGCACCTTCAGGCAGTAGATCACATGCTGCCTTTTTTGCTAGCTTTGGCCATAATAAATACGCAATTTGTGCACGTATATACTTTCAGCAAATGAGACAGTTGAAAGAAACAAATCCAGAAGTGTACAAAATACTGAATGTTGATCACTTTACTGTCAGATAGCACCAAATGAATTGTACAGGTGTCTGGACCGATATGTATATCGAACAAACACTCGTGCGATGTACTAAAAGCCGTTCACGTTTAACACATGGCGGAGGTATGACGTAAAGTTAACGTGCGACATGAATTATGAGTCATTCACAGTGCAGTGAAATTGCGTACGCTATGAGTTTGCTTACAGGCATATCGCATATCAGCAGTGAGCAACATGCAGAGATTTCTGATGCCAGGATGATCAGGGATTTTCAAGATGTGAAGGCAATAATGGAATTTTTTAATTTGCACAATCCGTTACTTGTTCTTTTGGTTTATAGAATATTTTCAGTGGTATTGCAATTAGTGATAACAAAGGAAAAGCAGAAAAAACTGACATTATTGGTAGAAACATTCCAGATAAACTCACTGGTAAGGTTTACAGAAATGTGACAACGTTGAAATCTGACCAAGCAGTAAGTATGAACGTATTAAAGAAGCGCATTATCATTGCTGACGAAACCCATCATATCGATACTCATCTTCTGACACAAAGGATGTTCGTTTGCCTCACCTTGGATAATACCCCAATAGATGCAAGGAATTATTTCAGTTATGCGCTCTCTGCTGTACCCGCATCATTATTAGCAAGCGCACTTGACAGTGTGGCTGCAAATAAAACAAAATGTCCTCAGACTCATGATCGTACATATTTTGTTCTTGATGGTGGGGCGTAGCTTCACAAATTAACGTGGTCTAAGAGCGGCATCTTTGGTGACGTCATGAGACAGAACGAATCATATGTTGTCGTACAGTATGGAAAGGTGACTGTAGTTTTTTATGGATACCTTACACCAAGTACTAATGATATGGAGCGTAAATTACGAGTGACGCAGTCTGCTGTTGCTGTAATATTTGACTAAGATTTGCCTGTAATTATCAAAAAAGAAAAAATTTCCAATAACGAAAACAAAGAACGCTTATTCTACATGCTTGGAAAACATTTTCAAGATAAAGAGCATTCTATGATTTATTCACATGCAGACGTAGACACGCTACTTGCAAAAACTGCTTTGAATATTTCTGAAGAACGGCACACCGGTGTAGTGACAGATGACACCGATATCTTAGTCTTGCTAATTTACTATACTTATAAGAACATTTCAATGCAGTCTGCAACACACAGTAATCATGTACGTGATATTCAATCTATGCAGGAATCAATTGGGAATTAAGGTTGCAAGATCCTAATTTTCGCTCATCCATTAACAGGGTGCGACACTACTAGTGCTAGTTTGGAAAGAGTAAAACTTCTGCATTTCAACATTTTTTTAAAATCGCAAACATTATGCAACTGGAGTTCGGTATTTGGCTATCTAGAAAATTTGAGCAGGGATGAATTGGTAGACATCGGTTGCAAAGGGCTTGTATTACTGTACTGTGGAAATATTAACTCATGCTAATTGAACGTGATGCGTTATGACAACTACATAAAGAAAATAATGTCTTCAAAGAAGGATTTGATATTTCTTGTTTGCCTCCAACCGAAAATGCGCAAAATATCGTATGTTATGAGTGCATTGGCAGTGCATTGTTTGGAAGACTCTTAAACACGACAGCTGCAGATCCTACATTATGGGGGTGGCAGAAGGTAAATGAAGAAATTCAGCCAATTATGACAGATATTAATCCTGCCCCAGACAGCATGTTAAATATGATACGTGTGCCTGTACAATTGTGAGATTTTAAAATGTTTGTTATAATGGGAGTTTACAATTAGAATTTATTGGTTTGTACATACGCCATTGCTCATGTTTTGCTGATCAAACCTGTGTTGAATGACAAAGTACGAAACGAAAAGGAAAAATCAAATACAAAACACACACACAAAAAAGGGCAATCCCAGAGGAATTCTGTCAGATTTTTCCCAAAATAATTGTTGAATTAGATAACAAAGATTTCTATAGATAGATTTCAGTCGAATATCGACACAGCACCCAGACACAGAAGACAGACACATGTATAGAACCAGATTCCCAATATGGAAAAAAAATATGGAAATAGACAAAAACAGTGAACAGTGGACAACAAACAAAAGACAATAGACAACACAAGTTAAAACTTCGTATGTAGTGAAGATGACAGTGTTAACATTGTTCTCATCTAAACAAAAGGAAATCGCGGACACATCCCCAACACAGGACGCACGCGCTCGGCATGTTCAGCGGGAATTGTTTCAGGCAAGTTTTGTGCACAGTCAAAGCCTACAGAGAAACCCTGTAATTCCTGGGCGCTTAGAATATGGACGGAGAAAATCTACAGTTTATGAAGGGTCTAGTAACATGAGTGTTAACTGTGTTCATAAAAGGTTTTCTTATTTACTCTGTCTGATTCGTAGAATTTGTGATATGTTTTTCTGGTTACAACCTTGATATCTGCCGCAATATGAGAATTACTAGCTTGTGAAAGGCTTTGCGGCTCTAGATTATATCCTCCAATGTAGCGATTGCAAGAATGAAAGTAGGTATTTAGAAAGTTTTCGTGAAAAGATTTTTGCATCACTTTGTTTCAGTAGCTTGCATGGACACCTGCACCTCTATTTTATGGTATTTGGTTGTGCTAACCAAAACAAAGTTAGCTACGACACCACACCTCTGATTTGCAGATGGAACCACAATATGCTGAGAACTTCCAATCATTGGCCATGAAACAGAACTGCACGTGTGCACGTAACGCACTTAAACATAGCGGTGTAAAATTATTTTCTCGAAAACTTTCTGCCGCTATTTATATTTAAATTAAGAGCGTGGCATCTCTGCGTAAGACCAGTAGCAACTCAGGAAAATGTTCATATCTGCACAATACTTAGCGTCACGTCTTGTAACTGAGACAGACGTGGACTAGTTATGGATCAAAACAATGATCTCTTCGAACAGAAGTCTCTCAAGAGTTATTTACCGACACGAATCATGCTAATCCCTGAGACTTTGATCCTTGTGAATTCGTATGGCGCCCTTTGTGTGATGTTGGTGAAGTCCTTCGTGATTCTAGTCAACCACTCCGCGATTAAAGTCGACTCGCAGGTTCGCGTCCACCCTCCTCGGAGCCGCCCTTCCAAGTCCCGATACAAGCATTCGTCAAAACCCAGGTATGGGAGATGCAAAGCAAAGTGGCTGACATCTGGTGGTGAACTTCTGAACCTTCGGAATGGTGATACCGACTGCAGACGCTATATCGTACACGTGCGTAGCGAGGCTATTTAATGTCTATAAATAAATACTAGGTGACAAAAGTACTGTTCTTCGTTGTGAAAATAAAAAAGTTTTATTA
Organism: Medauroidea extradentata; assembly: GCA_003012365.1. Lineage (NCBI taxonomy): Eukaryota > Metazoa > Arthropoda > Insecta > Phasmatodea > Phasmatidae > Medauroidea > Medauroidea extradentata. The sequence continues at coordinate 4,502 of PNEQ01107214.1, read as the reverse complement.
AAAATATGTTTCTATATGTATGTAAAGAGCACTGTCGATGTGTAACAGTGTAAAAATATAGTTACGAGTGTTGACATTTTCACACATCGAAACTTCTGCCAATCTAATTGTATTCATATTATAAACAGTATTCTCCAAACTAATTCTGTATTACCTAAGTGTATTTTCTTTTCCAATGTCTGTATGTATTGTAGTAAACACGTTTCTTGCATTATAACTGGTTTATGTAGAACTAACGAGGTTAGGCCTAACCTCATCAATTTGTTGAATACTAAATTGTTGAGATGATATAGTCGTAGACGTGTATATTCATTTGTAAGCGTTAAAATATAAACTTAGCATGCGTGTCTTATTAAAAATAATTTTCCGTTTTATGTTTATTTCTGAAAAGTAGATTTTTTCCTACAAAAACATGTTACAAAAAATTTTCCGGAGCTACGTTTGCAGGACGTTTCGTAAATATCTAATAACGTTAAAATCATAAGCTCATAATATCCCTTTTTATATAAAGTGTTAGTTTACTTGCAATCACGATAATTTTAATATATGTCGTAACAACAGCATGAACTAACCTTCAAACATTATGTAACCTCTATAACCATTCTAAACGGACAGTTTTCGTGCGCACAAATTTTAATCAATTTTGTAGTTTTCCAAAAAGATTATATTAATTTTTTACTTATAAATTGTATTTTCCGCATAACAAAATCGTTTACTGCTACAGACTTTCCATGCGGCTTTATTCCGCGTCGTTTCTAATGCACACTTCAATGAATAATGTGGGATATATTAAACTATTTATTACATATTTTGTATTAAATAGTTCGTTGTGTTCAATATTGGTTTTATATACATTAATTTAAGCCTGCATTTATCCATACGAGCCCTTAAAAATGAAAATAAACTCGCGTTTCCATTGCCACGCATACGAAAAATACGTTTCTATCACCATTCCGGCCGTCTGCAAGGCGCGACAGTGCTGCTCCTAGCGTTGCTTTGCATCTCCCATACACCAGGAACTCGCGCTTCCTCGCCGACCAATCACAGCCGTGAATACTCTTTCTCACCCCAAGACTAGGATCACGAACTTCTCGCGAAAATAATTTTGCCCCAGTTAGTTTCAATTCTATACGTTCACGTCTGCAGCTCAGCTTCATGGTTATTGGCCGCATGTCTTTGTGAAGTGAATCTCACATTTGACTGCGCCAATCAATACAAGGCAACACCACACAGGTAAAACATCAAATCGCTGACCATGAAGTAGAACTACAGGTTTGCACGTGCACGTGAAACAAACAGAGGTAAAATTATTTTCGTGGTAAGTTTGTGGTCCTAGCAATGCCTTATTTTGACAACATCGTGACTACAGCCTTGTGCCCTTTTTTTATTCAGAACATACACACATCACAAGAATATTTATATAACATCGCGATAAGACCCACGGGGATCGCGTGCGGCTACAAGTATTCTCCTCGCAACGTTTCAACCATAATTCTGGTTCCAGGGTGACAATCGCCAACCCCTACATGAAGAACCAGACATGAGTAAAGGATGACACGTAATGAGACAAGAGGGATCAGCAACGGAAAGCAAGGGCTGGAGGAATGGGAGTCCACGCAGTCCAACGACAACGAACCTGGACCAACCCCACCGAGGATCGAACCTGGATCACCTTGATGGGAGGCGAGTGGTCTGACCACAAATCACACATAACAGTTGAATTTCGAACAACAATTGTCACGATGTTAATAATAATCTTGATATTTATATTTCTGTATAATCTCAATTGTCATCCCGTACTTCGTCCTCCATTGGCCGACTGGCGCTTGTGGGCGCCAGTAGTTTTAAGGAGGAGATGGAGGGCAACGAGACAAGAAGAGAAGGCGTTTGACTGCAACATCGCGACTGTGAGGCCAACAGCTTTTTAAGCAAAGTCGTATATTTTCGCTTTGTTCAAGAGCCTACCCGGGTTGTAACGTGTTCAGCAAGAGTTTGAGGAGTCAAGGTATGAACCATGTGTCCCGCCCTGGAAGTGTCCACACCCCTTTACCAGCCAGTTTCGACGTAACGTTAGTTTCCCTAGTTAACTATTGTCATTATATCTGGTTGTGGCGTATCACAAACTCAACATACTGAGATCACCTTGCGTCTTGAATGTACGTAGATACAATAATCTTACTTTCAGGTAAAATAGACTTCAATGTTTCCTGCTACAAATATTTGCCAAGAAATAATAACATGTTCTTGCAAAGACTGGTGCAGTAATATTATGTGGACGTGAAAATATTGGTTTCCCACGCTTTCCTTATGCAGATATGCGAGTTATCGAACTGAAAACCAGAACTTCTTTTATAAAAAAAAAAGTAAAATTTTTATATTCCAAGAATCTGGCACTTCAGAAATAATGTAGTTTTAACTTATTGTAGTTCTTAATTAAGAGCAACATTTCACAAGGTTGATTTTTTTTACTAATTATGAATGTAAATGTAAAAGTAGGAATGAATTCCTTGTTAAATAGAATTACATTAATTATTTATCAAAAAACTTGTAACAATACTGTTTGTTTCAAGCACTTGTGTTTCTCCTAAAGTGGTCTACGTTACAGCAGATCGGGAGGAATTCTGCCTACTTAGTTGATATCAGTTAGCACTGACTAAGTTAAACGAACATAGACTACTAACACTGAAGGTCAACAGATGCAAAGAATGAAGTCGTTGTAACCTCCGATGCCTTTATCGGCAGAAAAATCTTAACAAACACGGTGCATGTAGAGACTATTTCTTTATACAAGTTTTCCTGTATCGTATCAGACCAAGTCTTGAGAATTATTAACTACAATGAGATATTTTTAAGACTAAAAAGTAGGAATGCAGTTGTCGGTGACTGGAATACGTTTATTTTGAAGGAAGTAGTTGTGGTGAGCTACTTACACCATATAAAAAGTACGCACGTGATATAGCCTATGCCTCCGTAGCAGAAATTGCGTTCTTTGAAAACCCACAACATTCAAATACAAAAAATATTGATCGTTTGTTTGTTCGTCTTCTATGCGTTCCTACTAAAAAGCAAATTGGGAGCGTGGTGCAAACGGGGAAGAGGGAACAGAAGGGAAACCCAAAAAAAATTTAATGGTAATTGCAACGCATGCTGGGACAGCCAGGTATGAAAGTATATAAAAATACACATTTACATCAAGGTACATAGCTGTTGTGTTAAACTGTCGACTGACGTAGGCTACGCTATGTCACGCCTAGACTGTAACAAGCACTCCTTCACCAGCCACTATAGCACAGTCAGGCTCACACCCGGAGAAGTGCCTTACTGTTAGTTACCGTGTACAGATACTTTGAGGTGCTGCAGGCTTCTCCACTTAATTCAGATTTATGTAACTTATTTACGAAGCAAATTTGATTATTCTTTACAAGCGACAGAACCTGAAAGCCGAATGACTCCTCTCTTATCAGACAAACACAAATAACACTAATGCCTCATCTAGAACTCGAACCTAGAACCTCTTGCTCCGGAGGCTGCGGGCAAATAATGACGATACCGAGGCGGGCATTCAATATACTATATGTACGTTCCCTAATAATTACGGAAACAAGAAAGAAATAACTTATAAATAAAATGTTTATACAAGCATTCTGACAGGGCTACGCATTTTTTAAATTGTGTAGTTATTAATATGTATTCATTACATTGAGACTGACTGACAAACTGAAAGGTTGACTGACTGAATGACTGATTGAATGACTGAGAACTCTGAATAAATGACTGACTGAATTAATCTGACTGACTGAATTTATATGAATGACTTAATTAATCTGACTGACTGAATACATCTCTGAATGCCTGACCAAATGATGACTGAATGACTGACTGAGACTGACTTAATAAGTGACTGGCTGAATGACTGACTGAATAACTAATTGACCGAACAACCGACTCACTGAATGACTGACTGGATGAATGACTGACTGAATGAATGACTGACTGACTGAATGAATGACTGACTGAACGAATGACTGACTGTGTCTGACTAAATAAATGATTTCAGAATCAATTACTGTTTGAATGACTGGCTAACTGAATGACTGACTGATTGAATGACTGACCAGATTAATGATTGACTGAATTGCTGACAGACTGAATGGCGGAATGACTTACTAAATTACTGACTGAATAACTGACTTAGTTGAAGACTAAGTTGCTGACAGACGGACTGACATATCAACGCACAGCACAAACGTCTTGCAGTAGGATTGCACACGTGAAGTTTTGTGGGTGAGTTTTCCTCAAGGCGCTAAGTCGTACCAGTTTTTACATTTCTCTATTTATTTTGGTAAATTTGTAATTAACAGCTCCAATGTTGTATTAGTGCAAAACAGTACATATATATCCAGTAACATGTGCATTGAAATGTCTTATTTGCTGAAATAGCGAGTCAAAAACAAATATTTAGTGAAAGACTGCAATCGGTACGATATAGGAAACCAGTATCC
>PNEQ01107213.1:0-29195 GCA_003012365.1 Medauroidea extradentata | reverse complement strand
TTAGGTTGGGTTAGGTTAGGTTGGGTTAGGTTAGGTTGGGTTAGGTTAGGTTGGGTTAGGTTAGGTTGGGTTAGGTTAGGTTGGGTTCAGGTTGGGTTAGGTTAGGTTGGGTTAGGTTAGGTTGGGGGTTAGGTTAGGTTAGGTTCGTTTGTGTTAGGTTACCTCAGTTTAGGTTTGGTTTAGGTTAGGTTATGTTAGTTTGGGTTATATTGGGTTTGGTTAGGTTAGGTTGGGCTAGGTAAGGTTTGGTTTAGGTTGGGTTGGTTTTAGGTTGGGTTAGGTTAGGTTGGGTTCAGATTGGGTTAGGTTGGGGGGTTAGGTTTGGTTAGGTTCGTTTGTGTTAGGTTACCTTAGTTTAGGTTTGGTTAATTTAGCTAGGTTAGATTGGGTTAGGTTAGGTTTTGTACTTTTGTTGGGTTAGGTTGGGTTAGGTTAGGTTGGGTTAGGTTGGGTTAGGTTGGGTTAGGTTGGGTCGGGTTAGTTTAGATTGGGTTGGGTTAGGTTATGTTGGGTTATGTTATGTTTTGTTAGGATGTTTTGGTTGGATTTGTTTGGGTTGTTATGTGAAGTTAGGTTGGGGGAGGTTGTGAGGTTACGTTATGTTGTTTTATGTTGGGAAAAAGCTAGAGATACTTCATGCAAACTAAAAGACAAAATTGATAGCAGTTAATGAAAGTGCAAGACCTGCTACTGCAATAGGTGCTTGTGTGAGTCACTTTCAGAATTTTTTCCATACGTTCATGAAATGATTAAAATACTGGCTGTGATTCTAGTTTGTACTGCAACAGCAGAACGAAGTTTTTCTACTCTAGGAGACTAAAAACTTATTTAAGGAGCACTGTTTCAGAATCGCGTTTTGAAGGACTTGCTCTGCTTTCCCTTCATAGAGATATTCATGTTTCTGACGAGGCTGTGATCACTAAGTTTGTGAGCTGTGGTAAAGCAAGAAAACTTAATTTTGTGCTTTGATGTGTGATATTCTGTCTTTTTTTTGGTTTAAATGTATATTGGAATAATTGCAATTTTTAAATTCTTATGATCTACAGCAGTTATTTGAGTGTTAAATATTTCTTTATTTTTTCTACAATTTACCTTTTTGAAAGTTAAATTAATTTCCCCAAGTGGCTGAAGTTTGCCATAAATGCCATATATGTTTTTAATTTGAATGGGCATGTAATTGACTTGAAACCAAATATAGTGTATAATAGTATAGTGAAATGATTGTACTCTGTTATCTGATTAGTATAATATAATGTTTTGTTGAAAAGCTAAACCAATGTCCAATTTACTGAGTTAAATTGTAACAATTTAAATTACACTGTAACACAATATATATTATTATGTTGTTAATCTACCGCAAATGTGTGTACAGCATATATATATATATATATATATATATATATATATATATATATATATATATATATATATATATATATATATATATATATATATATATATATATGGGTGAGTTTCCGTTGATAGTTTATACACTTCTTTATTTTACTATCCTTTCTCTGTACCCTGTGAACGATGTAATACTAGTGACAATACTAATACTCATCAGCTCTCCCCCCCACCCGAAAAAAATTTCTGGATACGCCCCTGATGCGACTAGACACCCTTTATCTGTCTTCACCAAATGACCTCAAATCTTCTGTACTGAGCGACACAGTTACTTTGCAGGTTCAAAGTACCCCCGATTTACGGTACCAAAAACTTCTTCACACATTTTAAGGACATCTTGTACACAGCTTAGAATTATTTACTAGTTTTTTTTTTTTTTTTTTTAATTTTTAATTTTTGCACGCGCAACTGTACACCATGATAATTAGACTGTTGTGGTTCGAAAATAAAGTTATGCTTTGTCGCTTTGAGTTCATAAACACCAACTGGCACTGGCGACGGCAGCTGATCACGAAATGTAACACGATGTGAAAAGGTTTCTTTTTTTTGTAGGAACGTCCGAAAGTCGCTTTATTTTTCTGGTATTAGACTAGAATCCAAAAGTGTGTGTAGTCTTGTTCTACGTCTCCTGTTGGGCCACAGTTTCGCGGTGTGTCGCGGAGACTGCTTTTATCCAATGATTGAAAGTTCCTTTGTAGAGTTGCCGATCCCCTATAAACAGAGGCCGGAAAAATTCGACGGTTCACTGACCTGTAGGTTAGCTTACAAGAATATTTGTGAAATCGTGCAGACAGCAGCTGTTTATAATATGCTCGCTGACACTGTGAAATGTGCCTGCATTGCATTATAGTTTTATTACTGGCTCAGCTACTTCCAGGAAGTGTCGAGTAAGTCAACGACCAATTGTGAACGTGATGCAGACCTATAGTTGCACGAACGCTAGCTTGCGCCTAACAGAAAACGCGAATTTTTCGGGTCTCTACCAATAAATAGAGGCACGAATGTTTCGCGTATTCATCTGGCAACAACCTAGACTTCTCAGTTCTATAAGTGTACCGGCTGAAGCCGAATATCCATTGGTTTCTATCAGTACAAACGTGTAGCAAGTGATATTCCCACGACTTGTTTCCTTATTTATAACTGGCTTGCAGTTGTCAAATGTGTGTTAAAACCGCTCTCGTCTAATCACAGAAGGAGGAGTGAAGTATACGTTATTGATGTTCAACATGACGTAGAATCAATACGCGAAATAACTGTGCCTCTAACTACGAGGGTTATTTTTTTTTTTCAACCTCCGATCGGCTGTAATAAAAAAAACGGGAATTTATTAGAAATTATTTTAATGTCGAAAGAATCGTACATCTCTACACTATTTTTCCACATAATCACCGTGCAGATTGAGGTAGGCATTTGTCGTACCGATGCACCAGCTTGCAACAAGAGGTTTCAAGTGACAAGGTTGAATAGGCAGGAGGCATTATTCTTTACAGAGGATATCCCAAACTATTTCCGCAATATGGCAGCGAATCCCATAAACATATTTACCGCATTTGTTTGCAGATAAACACTAATAATGACTAGGTCTAAGCGTGATTGTAGTTTTGCCTCATCTAGATTTATTGATGTACGATTCGTTTTGAATATATCTTCAGTATTGCTAGCTACTCCAGAACTAAAAAATTTATATAAATACATTTGTAAATAAAAGCTATTTACAATACAGAGAAAACAATTTTAAAAAAATCGAATATGTAGGCTCAGGGAACATTGTGATGTTGGCATTACTCTGAGCAAAAAAAAAAGATATATATATATATATATATATATATATATATATATATATATATATATATATATATATATTGGTTGACAGAAAACAAAGCAGATAACGAAATCATTGTATGAAATACTTCCTTTGCTCGTGGTCCTAAAGCACTGCTCCAGCAATCCTCATTTACTTTATAATGTAAATACTAGAAAACATTGGGCGGAGTTTGAGCCCGACTGCCCTAACTGCAGCGCCAAAGATGCAGAACATTCTCGGTAACTTGGTGAACTGCAGCCAAACAACAAGGGGGTCATGCTTCTTCTACGACCGTGGACTACATGTCCTTAAAAGGTGTTTATTAGAAGCATGCACAATTCGTGTTATTATTTGGTGGTAAGATAGATTTTAAAAAGCTCTGTAGGCTATATAGCCGAGTACAGTCTGTGAGTTTATTGGCCTCAAGAATTTATGTGTTGACAATTACGTGTGTTAACAGTTTACAGGATATTGGTTACTCTGCATTTGGCCTAACAACTGACTAGAAGTGACCTCTGAGGCAGGCCACGACATTGCCGGCCAATGAGACATCGGGAAAACTTGTAACAGCTTGCAATCTAGTTTGTTATTAGAAAGAAACGCGAATTTTGTACGTTTCTGGTGATTTTTTACCGTGAACTACCAATAAGATTCGTCAATTTTTTTAGTGTAAGAAAAAATTTGAAATGGCCACAGGTTTCACAGAAGTCGACGAACTAAGAATTCTAGACATAGTGAAAAGGCAGTAGTTGAATTGTTGAGGTATTTGTAGTCTTACTAATAACCTTGAACGTCTGAAACGTTATCAACTGCATGCAGCGCAAAGAAAACGTCTAGTAGGCTATTTCAATTTAAACTACGACACACTAATATGGTAGCGTTACAAAACATTACCTCAAGTTGTTGCTAGTGACGTGAAAAATTCGCGTTTTATTTTTGGGCACAAACTAGAATTCAAATAACTGTAGCCGCGTGACAAACAATTGGTCTTGGAATTATTTTCAAGGACAGGAAATTTTCGCGAAAATGTTTTTGCGCCACTTTATTTCAATGCCCTCTGTGCACATCTGCAGTTCTGCTTCATGGTTATTGGCAGAGTGTCTATTTAAAGAGCCGTATCATATTTTACTGATACAATTACAATAACGTTTCTGCAACACCACACGTCTATGATTTGCCGGTAGAATACCAAGACTCGTGATAGTTAAAATATCCAATTACTGACCACGAAGCAGAACTGCAGATGTGAACGTAAGCTACTGAAATCAACTGGGGGAATTATTTTTTGCCAAAAGTTAATGGCTCTTAGGATAGCCTAACAGGTCAATGAATGCGCACTTTTTCCTGCGGATGTATTCACGCCTCATCATATGGAGGAAAGCGTATGTACGTCACTTGAGATCGTCGTAGGCGATGCGTTCTGATGAGATGTTGTAGGCGTTTTAAGTAAGGTTGGTTTGAAAAGGCCAATGCGAGATTAGTCTCGTTTAGTTCCCACGCGAGTGAAAGTATACACACATGTCTATTGTACTGGCTATACAGAGGTTTTCTCAGACAGTATTCCACCTGGTGGTTTAGTAATTTCGTAAGTTAGTACGAGCCAATTAGAATGAATATGAATATATTTTGGTCAGCGCTTAACATCGAGATCTTAAGCGCTGGTGATAGGTGACATGATGTGAGTATGTAGCAGCGTCAGAATGAATGGGCGGGGGAAACGGGTGATCCCCGAGAAAAACACACAAAAGGTTCACAATGTTTCCTCTATGTAAGTGATCTGCCAGCATTCTGTAAATGGTAATAAGGAATTGACCAAATTATTCAAGTCCCTCAACTTTACGATTATAAATTCGCACGTGTAAATGGGAAGACCATGAGTGTAGTAAAGTTGCATGATTATGTTGGTTAGAGGAGATTTAAAATATTCATCTCGCAGGCTAGACTCCACAGTCCTGTGCATACTCAAGCTTCAGCAGTTCTTGTTTGCTGGTTACAATAGCAGCTTGAGTCACTAAAATGTAGCTGGCCAGACAACGGCCCAATATCTAGCTGCTTCGCGAAAATTTGCGTATCTATTACGGGGTAAACTTACCCTGCAGAATCTAATATTTATTTTAGTTGGGTGTAAATATTAACGGAACCACTTCCGTTTATTCCACCAAATTACTCTTCGCTACTATTGTACCGAGTGTAACGTCGCGGGAAACATATTATAAAACAATCTATTACAATTAGCATGCAAAGATAAAACATACGTCTTGAATCAGAGCAGTTTTCGGCAAGTCACAAATATTTGTTGGAAGTGAACAATATTAGTAACAATTGCCATAGACCTATATGTGACCAGTGAATACACAGATTAAACTAACAAACAATTTACAAAACACGCGTTGCCACCTTGCTGGACTTAATATGCGTGTTCGAGGCCTGGAAGTGCGGAAGCGATAAGGACGACACAGCACGGGCATCGCGCCGCCCTAGTCTCTAGGCGCAAGTCTCTGCAGCCTTCTCCCAGACAACTCAGCTATACGAGATATTAATGAGTGACCCTAATAATGTTATTAATAATAATAACGATAGCAATAACAATAGGTTGAGTCGTTTTTTATTTGGCACTCTGAACCATGTAGCTATTGCACGCAAATACAGCAATGGATAAAAAAATAATACTGATACAAAAATACTAATTTGTACTAAAGTCCTTTGGTAAATGAAAAAATAAGATAAAAACATAAAAAATAATAGTTGACATCAAACAATATACTGCCAGACACTCAAAACACTAAGTCTTTAGAAAGTAGCCTAATAAACAAAAAAAATTCGACAGAAACGTTTAAACTATCACTTATAACGTAAAATTAGGCATACTTACAAATGTATCGCACGTGTAAGTTATATACCTTTGAAAAGATACTGTGACAAAAATTCCGTACCTAGAAAAGACCGCGAAAACACCCATATTCGCCATTTTTGACATTAAGATTGGTATTTTTCTGGCCACAGCATTCTGGAAAAGACTGTTTAGCCATTTTTAGGAAAACCCAAAACATCAGTCTGATAGCCGCAGTAAAAAAAAGTTTGTAATAGCTTGAAGTGTTTTAATAGGCGTACTCGTACAGTCAAGATATTGGCTAGAAGTTGCGCAGTTTCATGTGTGACTCTTTATAACATTGCTCTTACGTCAGGCTTAGTACAACTGTGAATCATAGTCCTCGTGTCTCAGGTTCAACACCCGTCTACGATGATTCCATAATACAAGCCGTGGTCGATTCCTTCCTTACTTCTAGTCTTTATGAACCATTGGTTTCATATGTAACGTCCTCGCTGTCAACAGACGCAAAGTCTCTCTACCTTGTGTGAAGTTGTTCATTTATGTTATGTTTGTCAAACTGTTACATGTCAGCGAGGTGGGGCAACGGTAACATGGTGGACTCGCATTCTGGAGGACCCGGGTTCGGTCCCCGACTCCGGCCATCCTATTTCTGTTTTCCATGGTTTCCCGAAATCGCTTCAAGGTGAATACTTAAATATCTCCTTAGTAAAGTTTATGACCGACACCTTTCTCAGCTCCTGTCTTTGTACAAAGTTGTATGTCACAGTCTATAATAATCTCGCTGTCTACGAGACATAAAACCCACTTACCTCACCAAAGTGTTACAATTGAGGAGCTTGTTTTCAAAACTGTGTATCTCCAAAAAATTACAACGTCTGTTTATGGTAAATTCTGTACAAACCATATTCACTAAATCAGACGGTGACATGTGTTTTATCTCAAGTAAATACTATAGATAAAAACCCATTTCACCGTCTGATTTTGTGGATATGGTTTGTACAGAATTTACCATAAATAGACACTTATCTTTTTTAGATATCCAGTTTTGAATAAAAAGCTTCTCATTTAGAGATGGTGAAATTTCGCGGATTCAACGTCCTGCATGTTACAATCAAATATCCTATGAATACTCAAGCCCTGTATGTTTGTTCATTGTATGGTGTTCCACTGAGTAGCAGCTAGTGGACAAATGGTCGGGGCTTGAGTAGGTAGGCCTATAACATGCAGGTCATTGAATTTGCGAAATTTAACCATAAACAGTTATAATAAATTAATCGTGCTGTAGCATATAGTCGACTAGAGACGAGAAAATGTCACGTTATCATCTGACATCAGACTGGACTGCAAGTTACTGTATGCACTCTGACTTCTGCTCTTGGACGACAGACGTGTGTCACGCCTGAAGTGATTCTTCACCAGTGAAGTAAGATAAGTGTAAGATACTCAGTATCTTGTAGCGCGGGCACACAGGGATACAAACACCCGCAGTCTACAATGTCACGTTATCATCTGACATCAGTCAGACTGGACTGTAAGTTACTGTATGCACTCTGACTTCTGCTCTTGGACGACAGACGTGTGTCACGCCTGAAGTGATTCTTCACCAGTGAAGTAAGATACGTGTAAGATACCCAGTATCTTGGAGCGCGAACACACAGGGATACAAACACCCGCAGTCTACAATGTCACGGAGTGTGCTCGGGTTGAGCATAGGTCGGTGGATTCCAAACTGTCGCCAAATAATAAACGCGAAATGTGAATGTTTCTGAGGCTGTTTTCTGTACGTCATGTGACTTCAGTTTATACTTTTAAATATGTTAAACTTACTGATTTTTTTTACATGCAATGGTATCACTGTTGTGGGCTCTTCACGATTAACTGAGCACTGCATAAAGTTTTCTTTCAACCGTTTTGCAACCAACTTGACTATTTTCAATGTGAAGACTTCCATGTAACTAAAAACCAGTGTAAACGTTTCAACACTATCAAAAGTTAACATCTATTGGCCAAATAAATCATATTTTTTTCAATTAATTACAAGTTCTGCTGATTGCTCAGTTATAGTGAACAGCCTATACCAGGTGAAATTTGGGAATTTTTTATGTTCCGACTGCTTAAGTAGCCGACAATTCAACTTCTCTGACATTTATCAAACAATCACTTCTGCACTAATTTCTCTATGGATATGTTTCAAATAAAAGGTTATTTACACACAACACGTAACAAACCGATGAATTTACCTTCTCGCTACAGAAAAGCGTCAAACAAACACTTACTTTTTTACCCAAACGTACAGACAAATGTCATGCAAATTGATTTTCAATCAACTTGTTACAAGTAATTATCAGTCTAATGGTAGGCAGTTCAATGTTTTTTTAGCACAGAAAGTTTGTTAGTGTCTTCTTACCCGGGAACCTTATTTTGTACTACCCGTATGACCAGTGTTTACCCCTGAGAAGTGAGTGCGCTGTTGTATGTTGATGACTTGTAGGTATGTCAGGGGGAAGCGCTGGGGTAACGGGCCGGCATTTAGTACAATCACTGCACAAGCACAATAGACTGTGAGAAGCTTGACAAACATGTGAAATGTTCTGCTGACCCAGACCAGCAGCACTATTCTGTACGGCCGAAGCAAAGTCCCGTCATGAAGTCGGCTGTCGAAATAGCGTTTCGTTTCTCTCGATCGATTCTGTACGCCACAGATAGCTTTCGACGCTATAATTTACTTCTGCGGAAAATGTTGCTTCTGTGAGATACCTTCAATCGTTTTGCTTTGACGGTAATCGTAGGTTGGCTGCCCTTTTGTCCGAAAATTACTCTATTTATGATGAAATCGAGAAACATTTGCGATGCGTAAGTTTGCCACCTTTCTTTTAGTTCGCTTTATCTATGGTTCTGCTTGTATAAACAACGAAGCACGTGGCAGCAAGGAAGTAATGGATAGTACAAAAATAGAGATGAGAGTTGATTTTTCCCTAAATACACTACACCCCTGTAGAAAAATTATTCATATGTTTATTGTGTAATTGGGACACAATCTCGCCCGAGTCTGTGAATTTAATGTTACGTGCGTGTTTGTTTGTAGTGTTAAAAATTTCGGTTCTAGGCAACCTCAGTAGTGAATTTTGACAAATATACCTTTTTTTAAAATAAATCATTAATGTATTTAGGGTGTCCGAGATAATTTGAATAGCATTCGACAACAAATTGCGGGGGCAGGGGAAGAAGGTATGATTTTTTAAAATGCCATAACCTAGTTTTTTCGGGACAAAACCGAATAAATTTTTAAACACCAGTAGTTACGTTTGAGTGATATAGACCTTTTAGATAATTAAAGGAAAGAACCGTTTTGTATAGCTATTGTATATGTTAGTGTTTATGTCAGCACAGGCTATATTGGCAAGCAGAGTTGGAAGTTGACATTTTGAAGGTAGTGGATGGTAATTTAGTTAAGGCCTATAGTTCGCGTAGGCCAAATTATTAGGTTACTGCGATTAAACCTATACAAAAAGCCACTGTTGAGTTCATTGAATACCCATCTAATTATAGAAGGTTAGTTGTGGGGTTATGGTAACGTTAAGTTAGATGGACATAATATAGTAAATGTATACATATGTAAGTAAAACAAAGTAACTATGTTTATTTTTGTTTGAATATTTAATCTTTTTACATACACTGTCATAAATTAGTTTAGTAGACTTATTTTCAATGTATGCCATGCTAAGCTTGGTACCATACTTCAGGTTAATTAAAAACAGTACTTCACTTTTTGTGTGGTTAGGTTAGTCTCAGGTTAAATGGACACACAACGTTTGTATTTTTGCTCCACATTTTGACCTCTACAGACCCTATCACTACCACTTTTTGTGTAATTATCGTTTATTATTTTAGTGCACGAATTTTCCTCAAGCACAAAATAACCTTGTTTGTCATGACTATGCCTCAACATAAAAGGCTAACGATATCCTAGTGTATTGTAATACCTAATGCAGGCTTGTCTTCTCGTAATTCGTAGTCGTGTTTCCACACGTTGCTGTAAAATTAACACATGTATATGTAGGAAGGGATTATCCATGTTTCCAAGCCAAAGAATGAGGTTATTCCACCTGAGTATTTTCACCGCATACACAAGACTTTTAAATGGAACTTTTGACAAGCCAAGGGTCTTTTTTCGTGAAAGCATACACCGCAGAGTTATTATATATCGCCGTCTCAGCCAATGTAATTATTTATAACACTTATTAAACAACTTAACAAACTAATTCCGGGCTTTGCGCAACCTCCGATACCCGCGCACATTTGCTTCAGTATTTCCCTTCATATCTGCTTCCGAGAAAACGAGTTCTAACGCAACTTGGCCGTACAGAATCACTTTCGTAGTAAACTTGAAGCTGAGGCAGTTTGCACTTGAAGCAACATTACTTTGGCCGTACAGAATAAGACCGCAGGGCCTCGCACAAGTATTGCTGTGGGAAGGGGAAGGAGCTGCCAGTACCAGAGCAGAGAGAGAATATCGCATGGATATTAAATACAAGTAATAAAGTAAAAGGCTGGTATACCATTGAGTAAAACATTAAAGGATTGCGTCCATACATATTTCCCAGTGAAATGTCTGCTCTACTTCAGTTTTGTTATGTTACAACGCCACCGATAGTGAGACCCTCACTTAAAACGTTGAATCAATGCAATCACAGCAATCGTTGCACACACACACACACACACACACACACGTAACACTCCGATACCACGCGTAGATGGCAGCGTGTGGTTATGCAGACTATACCCTGCTACCTGCCAGACATGATTGCGTCATACCAACTGTAGCTCCTCTACCTGGGACCCGATTCTTGAGTTGTTGCGAGATTATTTTCACATTCCGAATCTCACAGTCCTGATTCCGTAATGAAAACTTTATACCCAAAGAATGCTATTCTTGAGTACTTAATTACGAAATGTGGAGTGTGGTGGCAAAATTATTGAAAATTCGGAACTTCCTGTAGGGAACTAAGAGCAAACGACTACAATCGATACGAACAATAACTTTTTCCACACACGGAATGCACCCCGCCGGAAATAAGTGACGAACGAAAACCTTTTCCACACACACACATTTGTGAGGTCTTACAGTTTGTGAGGTTAGAAGAGTAGAGTAGGTTATTTTTAAATCGTTGATAATTTAACATCGTAAGGATTTTCATATTTTTGACAATGGATTTCGTACCGAAGAAGATTAGAAAAGAGCACATATTTTATTTAATCTGAAAAGCTTCACAAATGCATATTTCGTTGTTGAATAGTAAAGTGAAAGCTCAGATCTCATCATCTACTAAGTTGATAGCCAGTGAAATTAATTCCGGATGGAATAATTTCATTTCGAAATTATTTCCAATCAAGAATCGCAAAGTAAAAACCATTGCGAAATTTCGATCAATCTCGTAATGGAATTACTTGCCATAATTTCAAGAATTGACCCCGTGTTGCCGGTAATAACTCATCAGACGGGTAATTATAGTTTTTAATTAACTAGAGACGTTTAAAACGATAGAAAACTGGTAGCAGTTGGTCGCAAGGCAAGGTCTGTCCCGCCAGATAGCGTTCGTAGACGACGTCTCACAGTAGCTACAGCTCTGTTTACGCAGAAATTACGGCGACCAATCAAGAAACTGGATGACTGACGATTGTTAAGAAGAATAACTGTGCTTCATTCATCGTGCTTCCGCATTGGCAGCAACTGAGGCGAGCGGATTTATTTTTGACTAAATGTAAATGGTGGTGTAGAAATCAAGCGCTGCTGCTAAGTCACACAGTTAGAAACAAATATATTATTTCGATTAGTATAAATTTTTCTAGGCCCTTATTCACTGGCGTACGCAATAATTCACCTTTTGGAGGACAAGTATGTCGAGTGGCTGATATTCCGATTGTTGCTTAAAATTGAAGAGGGGCGGCAGGTCTTCCATGGGAGTGTTATTATTTCCAGGTACACAATGGAGGCTATCTAAGTCAGCATATTTCATGCTTTTCATGCACTCTGGTAGGAATATTTATATATTTATTCTACAACTTTTTTTCTTGGGAAGGGGAAGGGATAATCCCCCCAAAATCATTTTTCGGTAGACATGTCCTCCGACGAGGCGCACCCATGTCATTATTATAAAATTGAACAAAACCACCGAAACATTAACAACGTCTACATTAAATCAGTAGGAATTACAACTAAACAGGAAGGAATCTACTTCGAAACGTGAAAATTACGTTTGTATCGTCGAAACTCATTAGGTATATTCCTGTAATACGAGTAACTGAGTACATTGGCTTGTACGATATGTATGTATATATAAGCAGTTATAATTATCATGCATTTAATTAACGTAAAGCCCTTAATGTTACATTGGAGTTGTAGCATGTAAAGTGAAAGCAGTTAGCTTTAGCTGTACCATCATGAGTTCTACGACGTTATTACATTTTAATTGCATAATCAAGAGAAAGTATCACTTATTATAATGACATTTCGACAGTCATTGTATATATATATCAGTGCGAGTTTTATTTTGAACAACGGTATTAATGTCATTGTACGTCGTAATGTGGTCACAATTACAGTGTGGCAAAGGCCTCAAAGGTCCAGCTGTCAAGTCGATTCTATCGTGGTTTTGCATCACTATTCTACGACGCCGTTTAATTTTTTGTCACTCGAGTAGAATCTTTCTCAGTAATATAGAGGTAAAATGTGAATAATTAGTTACAACGCAAGTAAGCCCCATACTTCTCTCCTCTACTTGCTACACACGTTCTGAATAACTTAACTGACCTTTCGTGCGTCAAGCTAAGGTCACGAACAGGGTTTGCTCCGGGAAATATGTGGTTTTTTTTTTATTAAATAGAGTCACTCTATAAAACACTGTAATAATTGCATGAGACTTGAAAATAATCAATACCCTACACAAACAGAAAATTAAAATTCATTTAATTCATTGCCAGAAAATTATCTAAGGGTTCAAACAAGATGGCGTGGATACGTTTCAGGTATTCCTAGATGACATTAGAATCCTACATTAAAGGAACTGAATATTAATATAGACAGAAAATAATAGTATCGCACGTAATATTTAATCATAGATGACCATTCCAGAACATTCACAAGATGGTAGCGTACATTAATTAATGTCAAAATTTGAAGCAGGGATACGAAATGATGATATACAATATACTGCAAAATTCAATCAAGGTGGCGGTGGAGCAAGATAAACACTGGGGAGGAATATTAAAGGATATCTAGCTACAGAAGCTCTAAGACCTAGGCTACTAGATAATCCCCGTCGCAGAGCCAGACTGCAGCACTTCCAGTGTGTAAACCAACATGTCTTTATACAAAAAAAATACGGCTGTGCTGGCTGGCCCTACCACAGTAACGCGATCATTTGACGTTACCAATCTTCTGTAGTAGGCAGGCCCCAGCCCTTCTGTCTACCGGGTAATACGGGCATCCAGCTCACCCAGGTGAACTTCCTCCAGAATCACCCAGAAATGCGAAGTCGTCGTTGTTCTTTGTATGTCTCGTAGCCTTCCAGCCATTACATCCACTCCGCTTGGTCTCCCAGAGAGAACTCCCCTCTTCCTTGCTCCAAAGACAATAATGCTTATAGCACAGATATATAAACTACAAAACAACCTAAATTACTCCTTTTTTCGTAATAAATATAATGACTTACATCTAAGAACATGGTCAATTATATAATAATAAACAATTACAATAATAATCACTAATTACAGTTCATAAATTAAATAACAAAATAGTGAACTAACGTTAAAGCGTTAGTAAATACAAATTCAGTAAACATTAATAACTGCAATATAGGCATCTCAGACGCAAATATTACAAATAGAAGCAAGTGTCTTGTATCTTAAGACAAAAACATTGGTTTAGTTCGTCTAAATGCTGACGTCAACTACGAGCAAACTATTTCTTACTATGATGAATCCGAGCCGAAATTTAACACGGTTTCTTTGAATACTGAAAATAATTGAGCAAAATATTTCATTTGTTTTCTTGGACATGGAAAAATAGTCAACAATTTACACTTGCTTGAAGTGTGGTTTGGTATTATAAAAAGCTGTCATTTAATGACAAAAAAATTAGCTTGTCACATGTAATATTATTTCACTTCAGTGACCAGATGGAAAAATATAATATGGTCCATTTGGAAACTGCAAATATTGAAGTGAAAGACACTTATTCTACGCTTTAATGATAAGTTAGAACATATATTTTTTCAATTTGGGAATGCACGTAACATAAAAGAGTCTGTCCAAAAACGTTATGAAATGTTTGTCCTGTATTATAAAAAATTAAAAGGTTATGTTTCAAATTTATAAATCCAAGACGGAAAAGTATTGTATCACGTAATTTGATAATATTGGTTAAGGTTGAGCAAGGAGTTACGGTGAAACGTTCAGACTGAAGTGTTAATACAGTTCATTTGGATCACTTTCAAATGATTGACGTCACGGACATGATTCAGAGTGAAAAAAGTAAGGCAACTTAGAATATTAGAATTTAGAAGTATACGTACTACATTGTTTTACAATTTAAACTATTATAATGGAATGTCAAGAGATTTATAGTCAAAACATGTACTTGAGACTAGCATATACAGTACTTTAGTTAAATATAATCACTACGGATACTGATATAACCTGCGTTATGGAAAATATACAGGGAATAAGAGATTTAACAGCATATTTCTTAAGAGAAATTCAAGTTTCAATTTTCATGAGCTTAACTCAAACACGGGCTTTTAAGTGTCCGTTACTAATACGTGCAAGGATTCCTTTGATAGTGTTCTTGCCAGAAAAATTAATTCAACTTAGGCTACAAGGGAATTACTAAGTATTTACAAGAACTATGTTTGTGACATGTTTGTTGTAAGGGGTATTCATACTTCTTGTGCATATGATACGTTTTATTCAAGTATCGAGTATAGGAAAAAGTCAATAACATAGATACAAAATTAGGCTATATTTGTTACGAAAAAAGAAAATCCAAAATAAAAATTCTTGTGATGTAATTATGGAACTCCTTCAGACATAATTGGCTGAAAGTTAAAAACTTATAGTTATAAAGTGCATTATTTCAAAGAAACTAAATAAATATTTTCATTGTAATACGTATACAAGTACACAAGTGTAATGACAAGATAGTAGTACTGAATTACTACTGTAGGTATTGATATAAATATGTATCCTAGGTATTGTACTGTACATTTCAAACATGTTTCTGTATGCTAGCTGCAGAGTAATTTACAGTTGATTTGCTTTGTTTAGACGCTGAGAATAACTAAAACAAAATATTTTATACCATAATAGTAAATCTGGAGGAAAATATTAAAATGGCTCCTCTAGACATTGAAAATTATTATGGAATATGTATATTGTTATTTCTTGGACATTAAAAAGTAGTTCATAATTTACAACACCTGACTGAAGTGAAATGTGTTGATACACAAATGTTCGTCACGTACTGGTACAAGATTTCAAATGGATGTCCAGATGGAAAATAAATATTAAGGAAAGGGGAACCGCATATTAGTAATAAGTACGAAAATATATTTTCGAATTCGTTAATGCGTGTACTAAAAAAAATACGCCAAAGTTATTTAACTATTTTGTCTGTATTACTAATATTTTTTGTGACATATTTCAAATTTAGAATACCCTGACAGAAAAGTAGGCCTATTGCAACATATTATTAGATGATATTGATTAAAAGTGGTAAATTAGTATGATGACAGTAATACGTTCAGATGAAAATATCAATATGGTTCATCTGGATGACTTACAAACCATATAATGGACACAGTTTAGATATACATGTACGCCTACTAGCCTATATTTTTATAAGTTAAACGATTGGGTTCTCTACATATTGGCAAGTTTTCTAATTAGAGAAAACTGTAGGCCTACAATGAGACTAGCATATATTTGAGATAAACATAATTACTCTCAATATTGACATGAAATGCGTTCATAATACATGTATTTATAGCGAGGATCAGTTTTACAGGAATGGTTCTAAGATAGGCTTATATCATAAGGATGTGGCAAAGATTTCAAAGCATTCTTACAATGAGAATACTTTGTCTGGTTTTGGAAGACGTCTTTGTCTATGACATGTTTATCTTGAGGTTACCTTATGTTAGTTTTACCTCGTATGCATATGCAATAGAAATGCGTTGTTACAAGATATTTGTCTAGTAAACGTATAAATACAGTAAACGATGACATAACCACGAGGTTTGGTGTCCAACTATTAACTCATTCGTTGGTTTTAGCAGAACGTCGTGAATTAATATAAAAAGTATTGTATCAATTCAAATTGTATTAAAAATTTACCACAGTAGAACTAAATGTAGAGTGTAGGTGGGCTAATGATGTAAATAATATTGTAACCTGTGTAATGTGCGTTTCAATGATATTTCCTCATATTTAAGTGATTAATTTTATGATAATGGAACAGGAGGGAAATTTCAACAGGGTTCCTCTTGATGCTGAATATTTGCCTAAAATTTGTCTCAATTTTTCTTGGTCATAACAAAATAGTTCACAATTTGCAATGTTCTGTTGTGTGACCAGGTGGAAAATTGTAATGGCCCGCCTGGAATGTGATAACACGAGACAAATAATTGTATATTGATAGTAACTGAGAAAATTTCATAATTGATTACTGTGTGAGTTGAAGCAGTTACGTTATAAATCATTTTTGGTAGGACTATAGATCGTATGTATATAATAATATTCTAAAAACTGAACAAAGTCGTAATAATTTAAAATTCTCAGATAAAGAAGTTCATATTATCTTATGAACATCAAGGCCGAGAATTTAGCTTACTGATGGTAATACGTATATCCAGATGAAATATTAATATGATTCATTTGGATCACTTATAAATAATGTGATAAACGTTACTTAAAGTGACGAAATTAAAAAGTAAAATATCTTAGAATACATTATTTGGATTTACAAGCTGTGTTATGTTATAAGCTAACTAACTGGGTATTCATTTTTATGAGAAAAGGGAATGCTATGTATTTTATAAATACGTATATTTTAAATGTACTGTACAGTCCAATGTAACCAATTCTTCGCTCTTGAAATATAGGCGTTCGAAGAACAAGGAACTTGATTTCCTTAGAGGAATATTGAATCACAATTTATGTCTAAAATAAGAAAAAATATCTGGTACAAATAAACAAATAAAAAAGACGTAAACTGAGGTGAACCGTGCCCTTCCCTTAATAACTATTATTCGAGACTAGTTTATATTTGAGAGGAAGATACTCACTGTGGCTACTTATATGAGCTTATTTGACGAGGTATGTATTTACCGTGCAGTTCATCATGCTTGGATGCTTTGGTTGGTTGTGAGCCTCTCAATAGTTTAATATGTTGAGGTCAGCTGATCCTAAAGCTGTGATGACACGAAATTTCCCAGTAACAAAACTTTAATTTGATTATGTGGGTTTATACTGGATATAGGCAAATACTGATTTTAAGAATAAATTTCTTATGAGAAATTTAAGTATTTTATCATAAGCTTATCTTGAATATGAACTCAATACGGGTACTGCAAGGATTACTTTGACAACATTCCTACAATGAGAAAACATTAGGGTACTAAGACTACAAATGTGTTACCGAACACTTGTAAAAGCAGTATTTAGGTATTAATGTTATTATTATTATTATTGTGAGGTAGAATATACAAATTACAGTATATTCAGTATTCATATTACAGTTTTAATAAAATACGTATTACCGAAAATTTGTCACAAAATGCACTAAAGTTATTAGGATAAAGTGGTTCGGAGTTTCAATAATGTACGACAGAAAGTTGATCACTTATAAAATGTTTCAAGTCACAGTAACTACCAAAACATGTTTACCACAATAGTACGAAAACATACACTTTGATTTAATTACACGTATCAAACACGTAATTACAGTGTACATATTTATGTACGTAAAATTGCTGCCGAAGTACATCTCATCTGAAACATATTTCTGTATGCACAGTTGCAAAACAACTCGAAGTAATTCATCAGACGAGGAACCATAGTTGTTTTATCCTCATCTTGGGCTTCTGAACTCAGCGATGGACAAACATATTGTCTTGTGTTTCACTGATGACAGATTTCAGACTGTTTGCTCTCCGTAAAGGGCCCTCTCATGACATTCGTAATTTGGATTCAAACTCTTTAAGCCGAATAGCTAACAGTGCAGGCCTCTCTAACTACGTTTATCTGACTTTCAACGTTTGTTTTCTTAAAATTTTAGTTGAATCTTCTCAAGTAACTGCTGATTTAATTAACATTTTTTGGTAAGCTAATCCAATCACATTTATGCATTTGTCATTTGAGGGGTACGTCATGGCATCATAAACTTGTCTGTTACTTTTTAGTTGTTTTGGAGGTGAAAACAAACATTACAGCTGCTTGAATTTTGTGCACATAACAAACCCTGATTTTATACATAATTTTTTTGTTAAAATTTTCCAAACTACAAAATTGAATATTTGTGGTTGGCAACTCTTTTGCTTTTCTCAATCTTTACATGTTCAGAGTTCTCTTTTTCTGCCACTCGTGTCTGCGATTTGTTGAAGTATTCGTGTGATTTGTCGTTGACTACTTCCGTTTATATTTGACTGAGTTGTACAATTCTTGGTAGATGAATATGCTGCTTTCCAAAATGTCCTGAAAATTATGTATTTCTTGTTCCACTCTCTCATTTATATTGCTTTTCATGCCGTATTGACTATTAAATATGTTCTCGAAATTTATAATTGCAAAACATAAACCCCATACTGCTGTTTCTGCAGATCGTACATACATTTTGTTTCCAAGAGTTTGGTTTTCGTGTTCCCTATGTGACATTTAAAAGCACTCGTATATGACATCACGTGCTAGCAACTAACGTAAAACTAATTTTCTGCCACAATGTTATTTAGAGATGTACATTAAAAGAAACTATCAGGTATATCAACTGTAAGAAAATTAAAATTCTGTAGGTAACGAAAAAAAAATTTCCTTCTTCAGCTAGTGGTATTTATTCAAGAATTACGGAAGTTATTTAACTTTGTTCTCAGGTACATAGGAAAATTGCAACATTCACAGCACAAAAGCAACAGTCTGTGTGAAGAAGACATAATTTAGACGCTTCTCCCTCACTTCGTAGAAAGATTAGTTGTCCGCACTTTTTATGAAATCCTAACTTCTCACACCAAGTAAATTGTTAAATTTAAGTTTTTGAAATTTAAGTTTTTTAACCATTAAAAACTGTGAGAAATAAGTTAAAACAAAATTTATTATGATGTCAACTTCTATGTTGGCTACAAACTATGTCAAACAAGGGTACGAAATATTTGCAACATAACATAGGTATATGTGTTACGTTATATTATATTTGCCACCTGCTTGCAGTAAGAGAATTGTGATTAATGATAAATATTGTACTCATAAATATGTACCGGAAAGTTAAAATTTTATCACAATGAAAATTATAGCTACGTCAAAAAGGGCTGATTGAATAAACATTAGATATTTACCATATTCGTATAAACATTTTTCAGACAATCACGGCTGAATATAGGCGGCCCGGGTAACAAAAAAAGTTGGACTTAATAACAGAACCTCACTTATCACACTCAGTAACTTTTTTCTGTTTTTTTTTTTTTTTTTTTTTTTTTTTTTTTTTTTTTTTTTTTTTTTTTTTAAGTTTCTTATTCACAGGCAAATTATTCGCTGGGTCCATAAGACCCTATTTTACTATCAGTCCTAAATATTACACGACGTACTTTTTTCTAATAACCATGTTGATGACGACCATTCTTATCCTATAGTGAGATAATAATTTCCTTAATAATTGCCATTCTCGTTTTGTAAAATGTATCAGTAAGACAGCCACACCCCGACAAAACATAGCGATATGGGTGACATGGGCACGAGTATGGGATATCATATTGAATGTGCGTGCTCTCGTATTACATTCCCTACCTGTTACGTCATAGTTGTCTGAACCCCAAGCCGCAACTTTGCGTACAAAGATCATGTTAGCGCTTCACATTCTACCATGGCGATGGATTTCTCTGACTCTTTGCGACGTCACGTGAACGGTAATGTCAAGGGTCACGTGTATTCTGTTTAAACAGCAGATGTTAAAAGAGACACTCTTCAAACTAAGCTTCTGTGTTTTCAAGAACACTGCACTGCTATTGGAAAAATATTTTTTGCGACCTCCACAAATGGATAAAAACGTCTTCCAATGACTGCTTTATCTGAAGAAGCTACTGACATGACTCGTGTAAGAAAAACACAGAATCACTCGTTTGACTTGATATCACAGTTTTCGCACATAAAATTTTAGGTTCACTGCTTGAATTCCCATAATAAGAAAATACTGTTACTACTACACTGAGCCTGAATTTAGTTCACCACACATAAATGTGATATTACTAATGACGCGAGACAAGTGTCCAGAAGCTTAGCCGGGCAGGGGGAGGAGGAGTCGTGATATGTCAATACACCCTCCCCCCTAACTATCACAATATTTCGATAAAAATTTTAAAACCATATGCTAGTACCTACTAAATAAACATAACTGCAATAATTTCAAGTAATCAAAATCTATTATTATTCTGTGTATATGTGTGTGAAGGTTAGGATAAGTATGCAGTATATTTCAGCAAAAAATATCCCCTTACCCTCCTCCCGACCAAATTCTGGCTACGCCCCTTGCAGTGTCGCCCATTTCCTTTCCCTTTGTATTGTCTCGAGCTTGTAACACAACCTGGTTCATGAAACGACTTATCTAAACATCGCCAACACTTCCCATTCCTTGCCTTGCTCTCGCAATGCTCACGTGACATCGTAGAGAACTTGGGCTAGGCATTCTACACAACATATATTAGCAAAAATACCTGCAAATACTGCCAACATCATCATGTGTGTGGATTTGTTCAAACACAGCCGATAAACTCTGTAGAAAACTGTTGCTGGACCTTCCTGTCTTTGTGTGTGTGTTTGTGTGTGCGCGCGCGTCTCCTTGCACGCGTGTGTGATAGTGAAATATAATTTAGCACTAAATAAGTGATCAATATTAAAGGGCCGGAATGGCTCAGTTGGGAGAGCGTTAGACTGAAGATCTGAAGGTCCCTGGTTCGATCTCGGGTTTCGGCAATGTAATCGTTTAAAGATTACTTTAACACTTTTACGCTTGGTTGGATAACTATACCCTTCGCCATTTAAAGCATATTTATTTTTTAAGCAGCCTATGCAGTGAAGTTAGAACATGAGAACAGTCTTGTACATGTCCTTTGTATTTATTTTGTACATTACGTTTATTTTATAAACTTTGTATTCATGCACATTTAACTATGGCATCATCATGGATGACAAAGCAATATCTACACAGTGCTCATTGGTTAATCTATAGTTTTTGTAATACAAGTGGTCGGAAGTGAAAGCAAATACAATTGTCATGAGTTTAGAAATTATTCACTTTACTTGAACAGCAAGTAGCTAAACCATCTACAGCAAACTCATCTGGCAGACGTCTGCTTGCTCGAGGTGCTCTTGTGTTCCCCGCCTACTCACTCCTCCACTGCTACACACATACTCTCTCACTTCATTCTCACAAGCACGCCACTCCTCCCAGTTAGCACTCACAGACCACATTAATTCCACACATATACATTAATTACAATAACGTTCACAATTCTACAGGCACTGCGACTAGTGTGGTTTCAAGCCAATGTCTGTTTCCTGTTTCATTATTCCATCGCTGACCTTTCTTGGCGGTAATATCCGTTGGCTTTCGCATGTAATACGAATTGCGATGTTAATAACTTGATTTTACTAACATTTAAATTTTACCAGCGTTTCTCGCAGAACAAGCCTAAAAAAATTGAGCACAGCATATTGCGATGCTTTACTTTTTTCATTTTTGTAGGTGATCAGTTTGACTCTCAAAATAGCCTGATTTAAAGAAATAAAAATAAGTACATAAAATTTAATACCGGTTTAGAACAAATAAAATCAGTTACGAGAAACTTGTTTTCACCGAACAGTGTACAATCGGTATTTTGAGTAGCCGATGTAAATTAGTAATAAACATATGTAACAGGGTAATGTAAGAATTTAAGAATTTCTGTTGTAAATAATTTCCTGTGAAGGCGAAGGGAGTTTGTTGCGTCCTGGGAAAGAATGAAAAGAATGTCGCCGGTGGTCTGCACCACTCGTATTTCCCTCCAGCATCAGACCAAAGATATACGACACCACAGGGACTGTAGACGATGCAGACATAACTATCCATTGTGTTGAGAGCCAGTCGCGACAACGTCCGGCGGCTGCATGCTTTTCAAACAAGCATGATTCACCAGGGAAACAAGGGAGGGGGAGGCCACTTCAAGCGACGCTTGCGCACGCTTGGCCAACAAAGAGAAGTGTAGGTTGGCAGCCAGGCAGTGGCCGTCTTGTAAGAAAGATTTCAGGGTTCATGTAAAGATATACGAAATCGTTATTCACAACTGTAATAGAGGTAAAGAAAGGATTTAGTAATATTTTAAGGTTTTAAAAATTAATTTAAAAAAACATTTTTAAAACAAACTTTTATTTAAAAGATTAAATAAGAAGAAAATAAAATTAAATCAAATCCATCATGTTGTTACATTACGCAATACTATTTTATATAAAAGCTTGTCGCATGATTTACCTAGGTCTATTAATTTTTTTTCTTAAACTTACTTATTTCAAGATCAAGTTACTTATTGTATTCTAGTTTTTATACACAGGTAAATCTCGCGACAAGTTTTTATGTAATATGTAATACATTATTGTGTAATGTATTAAATTGACGAATTTTATTTCATTTATAGTTCGTTTTCTTCTTTTTTAAGCATTTAAATTAACTATTATTTTTAAAAATGTTTGCTTATTATTATTTTTTTTTTGTAGTTATTTATCCGTCGACTCTCCCAGAGCTATGTTTAGAAGGGTAAGAGCTAATATACAACACAGAGTGTCCTAAGGTGGTATGTTCACATCATGTTTGATATACAGTGGAACCTCGTTAATGCAAACCATGTTAATACAAAGTTCTCATTAATACAAAGTGATTTTTATTCCCCTTGGAATGGGACAAGGAATGAAATAATTACTTTAATGTTTAATAAAATTTAGTTTATGCATTAAACCATGCAATATAAATATAAAGTTCTCAAGTAGAATGAAGTCAGAGTGATGAAAAGACTATTTGAGTGGGGATAAACAGTGTGACCAAAATTTTAGAAACTTTTTAAGGTTTTAGTGAACATCTGTTAATACAAGCCCCTTATTACAAACAGCTAACATTTTTGCTCCCTTCAGGTTTGTATTAAAGAGGTTTGACTGTACTCTGATACCACTCAGTCCTAGGCACGGTCTCACCTTGACTTTGGTATTTGGAGGTATGCACCGTTTATTTCAGCTTGAAGCTTACTTGCGCTTAACGAAACATATTTCCGGGCTTGATTTTGGATTTTTTCCACCGCCGCTAGAATTTGCATTGTGTGTAGATCGGACTACCACAATTTTCATCGTCATTATTTTATTTAGTATTTGTACCAGATATTCTTTTTCTTGTTTTAGACACAAAATGTGACTAAATTCGGCTTTTATGAATTTGGTTTATCTCTCATAGTTTTCGCCTAATGGCTTGTTAAAGTCATATTTTGCATGTTTCCGTTTTAACGACTACACTAAAACCAACTGATATACCAAACTCAAAAAAAATCACAGTGGATAAAGACATTGCAGGCTATAATTACATGCTCATAAAATTGAAGAATAAACATTATTCGTATTTTTAAAAAAAATTATTGAACTTTTTAAATTTTTATTTTTAGTTTCAGCAATTTTTTAAAATGCATATAATTTTTATTCTTAAATTTCATGAGCATGTCGTTGTAACCTGCAATGTCTTTATCCACTGTGATTTTTTTAGTTTGGTATATCAGTTGGTTTTAGTGTAGTCGTTAAAACGAAAACATGCAAAAATATGACTTTATCAAGCCATTACGCGAAAACTATGAGAAATAAACAAATTTCACTAGAGCAAATTCAGTCACATTGTGTGTCTAAAATAAGAAAAAAATATCTGGTACAAATAAAAAATAAAAAAATGGCGATGAAAATTGCGGTAGACCGCGCCCTTAAGATACGACCCCGCTAAGTCTTACCATTTAGCCGGGCAGTATTACATTATCTCCTCGAAGAGATGAACACAGACGTGATTTTAATCGCATTCTTCTCAGCAACCCTTTTTCTTTGATACCCATATCATGGGAGTACATAAAAAATTACTGGTCCGCCATATTGGATTTTGACGTCCCCAAGCTAACCATGCACTGTCATCCAAACTGAACGTGTATGCAAAATTTCAGCTCAGTCGGTTGAGGGTAACTACTTTAAAATTCAGTTACAATATTTAACCCGAATAAACATACATTGCAAGTTAAATAAAAGCTTATATTAAAAAAGAGTGGTTGGGATAGCTGGTGACTTGCTACAAGGAGGCGTGGCTATTGCTACGATGCAGCTCGGGGATTGGCTGTCAGAATTTGAATGACATCGTGTCGTGGCCCGCCGAAAGTGCAAGTTGGAAAGGGTCTTCGTCACGAACGTCCAGGCGAGGCGGGCGTAAGTTCGCGAGGTAACTAGTGAAACAAGCGTATTCGTGAATTTTGCTCGTATTTGTAGTTGTAAGGTTGGTTGTGCGACGCCAGGAGAGGCAGCTGTACTGCCACGAAGTATCTCGTGCAACCAGAGCGACTGTGGTTTCATACAGAACACGGTGCCAGGACAGCCGAGTACACATGACGTGATCCATGACCGTGCTAATTGATTCCCTCGACATACCAGAATACCTGCACGGGCAGTATAATCGGTGATGTTAAGTAAACCTTCTAAGAATAACGTGTATAGACGGTCCTCCTTGAATAGACACCGATGTGATGCCCGGCTGTTTGCAATAAATTCAATAGAAACAGACTTTTTTTATCTTTTTATTTACTTAATTTATTTATATCGAACCCTTACAAGAGTTTGCATTTTTACTAATGCACGTTTATTGTTGTGTTACGACCGATATTAGACCATAAATTTGTGTATTTTGTCACCATTGAAGACCGTCTGTACGGCTTGACCTTAAAAGTATTGTAAATGAAGAGCAAACTTTCAAAACCATACATGTCCACCTTATCTAGCTGTAGAGAAAAGTTAATAAACATTATACTTTATAGCACTAACTGAGAATAAATATACCCATTTCAATAAGACACGTTTTTTATGGAGCCTGAGTTCATACTCATATGTAACACATTTTAATTATTTAGAAAGGGCATTTTACTATTTTTTTTAATTTTGGACATGTCTGGTTTTGAATGTTTTCTCCTCAAATGTACCTATATATTAACCGTGGCCGCAGAATGTGTACAATTTTAAGCACAGAATAATGTACACTGTGTTTATTGCTTGCACTATGTTTCTATGAAGCAGTGACGGAATAATGACCAGAGCTTTAACAGTACTTATTTTACCGTGAATGATGATATTAATAATAATAATATTAATAACAATAAAATCGTTTTTATTATGCGCACTTCAGACATATTTGTCTTCTTACACTCGACCACATATTATAAATGTTGTGTACACTTATTATTCAGATTAACGTGGCGCTTATTCTAGAGATAAAAAATTTAAAGAACAATATTTATAGTCAGTACTAATTATACTAAGAAGAGTAACCTTTGTTTAAAGAGGCGGCCACGCTGAACAGGCAAAACAATGGGGATACGTACCTGATTCTGCTTGTTCAAGTGTGGAAAAATTATAATTTGTATGGAATAATGTTAGTTTTTGTGTAGATATTACCTGGAAGAACATTTTCCTCTTATAAAAATAAGTTTTCCCATAACGGCATTTCGAAGTCAAAATTTGCGTACTTTTACTTTATAAAAAGCTTGCAAACCAATAAACATAATGAAATAATCCACATTATAATGAAATGTCCTAAGTACGTAAAAACGCAGTGCAAGAAATTTTTGTATTTACAACCATTTTATAAAATTTGCTAATTTTTTGTTACTTTTAGCAATTTTTTTAAAATACAAAATATTTTATAATTTGTTTTTCTATGTTTCAAGTCGCAGACCTTTAAATGTAGTTTTATGCGACTTTTTTTTCATTTCTTTATGTTTCCTGGTTTTAAAGTTCTGTATGAAGTAAAAATATGCTATTTTGACTTTAAAATGCCATTATGGGAAAAGTGACTGAGGTGATTTTTGTTTCGAAGGAGGAGAATGTACTCTCGAGTAATGTCTACGAAGATAACTGTATGTTATACAAATATACAATTACGGTATTTCTCCTCTTGAATATCCTTAAGGGATATTGATCCCTACCACCTTGGATTTATCAGTTTTTTCTCGATAACTTCTATTCCAGTCGATGTATGAAATTTTTTGACAGAAACAATGCCATATGGATTCGCAAAGGTGAATGAAACAATAAACTATGCCTTGTCAGCGTGAAAAAAGCAAAACAATGTGTCTATTCCCTGATTTATAAGAAAAACCATAAAACCGATATGACAGGGATCAATCCCCATTAAACACAGTCTGTTTACTGAATCCAGCCGTAAATTGTGATAAAATGTCAATGCACATTCAGGTAAGATAAGTGGGCTTTGAAATAATTTGAGACTATGTACAGTCATATGATACACAATTTTGCCAGAGTAATTTTTTTTAATAAAGTAACGTTTGCTAGCAAAACTTATTTTGCTTCATTTTGGCTTGTTTTGACAATAAAATATGTGATATTTCAAGGGGAAAATCTAAAAATGCCTTTGGTGTATTGCAACAGAAAAATTCAGATACAGACGATGATACATGAGTGTTACAATTGCAAGAATGAATTAGGCCTATTGATATATGTATTAATTTGCGTTAAAAATTATTATCAAAACCCCTGCAAAATAAAAAAGAGCGAGGCCTTAAGGGCTGAATTTTTTTCAAGTGAAGGATGTCAATAACACTTATATTAGCCACAGAATCGTTATTCAATGCCTAAGCATTTTTGCTATTTTGCCAAATTACTATTTTTAAATTTAATTTTTGAAGGTACCTACCGTAATTAATTTTCACGTGTCTGTCTTGAAAGTGTACCGTATATTATCGTCTTACTGTTTCACAAGGAAGAGCCCTCAACCCCAACCCCCCCCCCCTCCTGGAGTTTAGACTGTAATTTTCCAAACACCTTAGCGAGAAAGAGAAGAGCATATCGGGTATTTCTGACAGGGTCTAACTACGTAGGAAAACATAGAATGCTAATAATGACCGTACCTAACATTGAACTTAGGTCCTCAATACAGTCTAGAGCAGGGGTGACCAACCTTTTCCAAGCTATGGCCCAAAAGTCGAAACCAATTAATGTCGCGGGCCACGATAAAAATACTTTCACGTCGACTACTTGTTATGAGTTGAACACTAAGGAAATATTTTACAGTAGTCTACCAGAGAATTGCCTCCACAGTATTTAGATAAGGAGGGTTGCCAAATATGAAATAATTATTTAAATATGTTTGCTGTCAGAGTAAGTAACTTTGAAATATTATGCAAATGCTTCAGCTTGAGGCGGGCCGTTTAAAATGCAGTGGCAGGCCAGTGTTTGGCCCGCGGGCATAGGGTTGGCCACCCCTGGTCTAGAGTGTTTCCACTGCACCATCTCTAGCGATGCGCGTTGCGTCTTGAAAGAATAATTACATCGTCGTCTGTAATTTTCCCCCGGGTTTACTTTGCAAAGGTGTAAAGTGACTTCGTTTTGAAAATGACGCTTGTTTTCGACACCTGGTCTGCCGTGTAGAAAGATGACGTGTCGAAATATGGCGCTTGTTTTCGACACCTGGTCTGCCGTGTAGAAAGTAACATGGCGCTGGTGTCGACACCTGCTCAGCCGTGAAAACAGATAAAAGTGTCGAAACAAAATTACTGAGCGTTATTACATATTTTATTTTATTTTGAACGGGTAGACAGCAGTTTTGACTAACCTTTATCAGTCTACCACAAAGAAAACATACAGAGGCACAGTGAGAATAGTGGAACAGTAACAGGTTAATATACACAGTAAGTACAGTAATGGTTGTATACAATAAACACGTTGTTGGGAAATCGACCTAACAAAGTTTTCAGAAGGTTTATACCATGCAGGTTATTTAGCTAACTGTGGTGAGATATGGTGATAATGGGGTGAGCTCAACAAAATAACAGATGGCAATCGCAGGTGAGTATTTAAAATTCCAGCGAGGGAATTAGGTGGATCATTAGTACAAACAAATACACTACAGCACTAACAAGACAACAACACTGACAAAACACGGGCAGATAAACAATGCTGACAAATTGGCTGCAATGACAGGTGCAATGATATTACAAAATTTCTTTACTTAGAGAAACAATTATAATGTTATAATATAACTGGTAGACATGTTAGGTCCTCACCTAAACATTTAACGATGTTTTATTTGTAAAGCTAGGTCGTTATTAGAGAATATTTCTAGTTCCTCGTGTTGTCTTCAAAGTTGGTTACTTATTCTACACAAACGAGTGGGTGGGCTGAAAAACTCATAGTTTGAGTGACAAATTGTAGTGTGGAAGGTGTTGTGTTACGAGTTTTCAGTTATGGGAATCACAGGTTGTATCAACTGAGTGAGGTTGTCACATTCGTATTTACCTCTGAGGAGTTTTCTGAGGAACATCAAGGACAACAGAATTCGCTTGGAGTACAATGACGACGAGGTTAACTCTGTGCCCCTATACTTCATAACCTTGATGAATTTGTTCTGACTGCTTTCTAGTTTATTTATGAGATAAGAATAGTATGGATTCCAGGTAATGCAGTTGTATTCAAGGATGGTAAAAGAACAGCATACAGTTAGGGTTTCTGAAATTTGCAGTGTTTCTTGCTATGAAGTCTAGGACCATGTAGGCCTTGTTTGTAATGCTGTCGATGTGACTAGGACCATGTAGGCCTTGTTTGTAATGTTGTCGATGTGACTAG
>PNEQ01107206.1:11161-69246 GCA_003012365.1 Medauroidea extradentata | reverse complement strand
ATTATGACAATAGTAAGAACATTTTTAACGCGATTTTATTAACTTGATTTCTTGCCTGTTTGTTCAGTACAAATTTTGCAATCAGCCAATCAATTTTAAACAAACTCCTCTATGAGCTATTATTTGAAACTTGAAAAATAGCTTAAAACTGGATCACAATACAAATGAAGAAAAAATTGTCAAATTTCAATTATTTCAACGATTTTTTAAAAATAAATCTCAAAACTAACTTCTTGATGAGCTAGAGACTTGGAATTTTAAACATAACTCAAAACTGGATGACAATTTATTAACTCGCTTTCTTATCTGTCTGTCTGTTCGGTACAATTTTTGCTTGTTTAAAGTCGACTGCAAAATTTCGCAAACACAAGACTAAGGAAGTGGAAAATAATTATTTGACTAAAATAATTTTAATAAAGTAGGTCCTTTAATATGAACTAAAAAGTATAAATTCATTTCTCCTTTTAAAATACTTGTAAGATAACAAATGAAAAAAAAAAAGTATAAATTGTTCACCCGGCGTTAACAATTTCATTTCACTGCAATTATGATGTGAACTGTTGTGATAGTTTTCTCAACGACAGCTTTGCTATGTACTCTCTGTACTATTATCTATTGCATATACTCCCGCGTTTTTCCATTAAATATTACAAGAAATTTTTATATGTGGATAATTATTTTATACTAAGTTTTAAAAACGTGGTACATTAAATTGTTTATTAAAATAATTGTTGTGTTTGCCGATGTTCCTCATTTAATAAAACTTGCAAGAAATCACTTTTATGGACAAAGACGTTTCTGTGGAAGGAAACTAACAGTTAATTAATAAATCAAAGTTTGAATTTAAAATATCTCCTGATCTTACTCAACGCCATTTGATTGCTGTTGGCTGTGCAACACAAAAATGAAACCAGCAGCGCTGTTTTTTTCCTGATTATGTTCCTACATCTTCGATCTTGAAAAAAAAAAATATTAATAACTGGAAATGCTACACTTCCAACAAATCTCATTACTTTTTTGAATGGTTCGATGTTTTCAATACATACAATACATACATACAATACAGGACAACAAATATTTAGGAAAGTGACAGACGCAGTCATACATAACATTTGGAACTACGTGTCATACGAACGATATTTCGTTATATTCCGAACATTTAAGGAATTAAGGAATTCAATATTGCTGCAGAAAACACCTTACGTGAAAACAGGAGAAAAGGATTGCTATAAGATAGTAGCAAATCAGTGTTGCCGATGAAACTGTGCTGTGGTTATTGCATGCTGGGGCAGATTTTTCTTGACCTACCAGTTATTTGAAGCCGAACTTATTTGTTGGGCAATATTTATTTAATATCATAACTTTCAGTACTTATAGAAATTCTCATCACCTCAGTTTTAAAGCATTATTGTGCGCACATAATATTAAGAAAATCATTGTAATTTATTTATGTGACGAATATGCCTTCTTACAATGGTAATATCAAAGTATTAATATATGAGTATTGAAAAACATATGCGACAGTTTCTGTAAATATTACTTTAACATGTGCTACGAGCTATAATAAATTAAATATGGCAAGAATATGGCGGCGTCTTCTTTGAAAATACTAAATCGTTTTCAAAACCTTAAACATTCTGTAGAGAAAATTTGGTGTCCTGAATATTTTTTTTTATTAAAATACATTTCTTAAATTGTTGCCCACAACACCGCCGTTTGTGCTATTGTAAGAATGACAGAAACCAAGCTTGTCCTATTCATTACGTGAAAAATTAATTAGGAAACAACTTTTCCATTTTATAAATTAATAAATTTTGTCTACATAGGCTAATGTATGTGTGTATTTTGTACGTCGCTGTAAACTGTGTAAAATATTTTTTAATAATTAAAATGCATATATTTGTATAACTTTTTACTGTAATAACATTTACAGTTGCAACTATCATGAATGTGAAATGTTTAATACTGTTGTAATACAATTTCCTTAACCGAACTTAGAGACAATGTGCTGGAGTAAAATGGTGTCCATTATTCGAGTGTTTTGTACAAATACAAAATGTGGAAAACTTTAACATTTGATAGCTTAATGTACCTACTTCTCAATTTTATAACTAACATAAATTTTGTAGATGTAGCGAAAATGCATATTTTATGTGTAACTATATAAATGTACAAAATATTTCTTTATTTTCATTACTCTTTACTTTAATGTAATGATATATGCAATAGCAACTATCACGTGTCTGAAATATATTACAAATTTGCAATATATTTTAACTAGCGACACTGTTGCACTGAATTTATATGCTTGAGTAGGACCTATCTCGGTAAGAGTTATAGAAATATATTTATTTTATCAGTATAAATTTGAGAATTGGAAAAGAAAGTGTGGTGTGACTAAACCGACAGTGTTTTTGTACTGGCCGTTGATTCAGGCGCGCGCGGCGGTAGCGGTTGAAGTACTCTCTATGTTCAACCTGCCACCAAAGTAATAACGTTCCACATAACTCAAATAGGTTACACAAATAAAATTTAGAATACCTTCTTCCTTTCGTCCACTGACACCATCCACATATCTTCTGAAACCAAAATATTTGTCGCGTACTGTATTTACGCTACACTTTACCAACAGTAACACATCACTAACAAAACAATTGTTTTAAACAGTAACATAATTTAAGTTACAAAAATTAACTTTCATAACTATGGACAAAACAGTTCACGATTGCGATTAATGACGAGTTTAGTTTCAAAGATTATTCGCGTATACTAGTTAGGCTTGCTGGCTTTCCCGGAGTGAAAGCTGCGTGACGAGGTGAGCATAAGAGTTCCAAACATGCTGGCACTCTGCATGACATTCGGTTATCGCTATCTCCATTCCCAAGACAACAGTCTCAGCTACGCGGCGCCGGGCAGAGGACAGATAAATAGGCCTAATTCCCCTCCTGCGGCTTCACGCACCTGCCATCCCCTCCTCACACGGCCTCATCCGCGCGCTCGACGTGTTTTAACCGTCGCTCCTTGCAGGCAGCACGAAGCAGACACTGGTCGCGCAAAAATACGCAATTTTCACAAACCATTACACGGAAATTCAATGCTGTGACCATTAACTTTTATGGTACCATTTCATTCAGAAAAATTTGCTCTTTAGTGCTAGTGATGTAAGAATTAAACGTTTCAGTTAAGGAAACAAGAAAGGAGACGCCAAATATCTTCTATTGAAACATTTTTTAAAGATATTTGACATTGCGACATGTGAAAATCAAATCAGTAGGTACAACAGGCAATCTTTTTCCTCGTAAGGTAAAAATGTGCATTTCTGTATCTTAAATAGTTTGTTTTTAAAATGATTGAGAAGAGGTACCTGTTTTACAAGTTTTGACAAGCCGTACAGAAGCCCCTTAATACCAGTTAATAACTCCGGTTCATCAATTTATATTTGGTTTACTACAACATCCAACACAGCTACCCGTTCACCAATATCTGCTGCTTTACTTGATCAGTTACTCATGGACAAACGGTTAAAATAATATCGCAGTAAAAAATATTTGGCTCCAGACAATTAAT
This sequence comes from Medauroidea extradentata, assembly GCA_003012365.1. Taxonomy (NCBI): domain Eukaryota; kingdom Metazoa; phylum Arthropoda; class Insecta; order Phasmatodea; family Phasmatidae; genus Medauroidea; species Medauroidea extradentata. Next base: position 65,679 of record PNEQ01107206.1, on the reverse strand, counting down.
AACGTTGCCGTTGAATCATTTAATGATGGCTAGTAAATTAAAGCTTATTAACCTACGAACACAGAGGAGAAAATTTGACCGGACAGTATAGTATTATTGAGATGAGTTGACTGTCAGCTGGATTCGAGTCAACGTAGCCGACGTTCTGCGTTTGTATTATTATTCGTGTGTTGACACGTTTAAATGGACACATTCTTCGGGTACGCCGCTACAGCTGCTAAACTATGGACATTTGTCTGCCCAGAGTTGAGTTGTGTATAAGAGCCGGTAGTGTCCACGATTGGCGCAATGGTTATGGCTCTCGTCTTTCACTGACGCGGTCCGGGGTCGATGTCTAGTGGGATCGACATGTTATTTTTGTATGTGAGATTCGTACCTTATGATGCCGTTGGATGGCAGATTCTTTTGTAGGGGAGGGGGGATATCTCCTCTCCCGTTTCCCCCGTCCTGTCATTCCGGCGATATTATTTTTATAATCAACTCACATCAGGCCTCGCTTTCGCTAGAAACCTCAATGACTTGAAACAGGAAAATGTCGCGATTCAGTGACATTTTAGAACTAACTAATGCATATTAAAATTCAGACCATTCGTCCATTAGCTACTATTCATTGGAACAGCAAACGATTAACGAATAGACGGGAATTGAGGACACATAGGGCAATAATGTTTCTGATTCGTACTTGAACACATAACCCTCCACCTAGTAAATATTTTGCCGGTCCTTCACTGTTTTGTGAAATTCATCTGCACGAAATATTCTTGCCATTTTCCACTCTCTCTAGGTATATGAAGTGACACTGGAATATCGCGAAAAAAAAAAAAGTGACTGTTTACTCAAATCTAACGTGCTGTGTATAACACTGAGAACTTTGTATCGACAATGGCAATTGAAAGAGAAAATGGTCTATCGTAGGAAAATTTGACTGTTATCTAGGTTTCAACGTACGATTAGGGTATAAAATGCTGTTCCCTGTAGGCGAGGCTGTTACCCTATTTAACTGAGCCAATAGGACTCCCAACTTTGATAATAGGTATTTGATGTCGTTTCTGGTCTGCAGATAACTACAGGGTGTCTGACGTGTGTCACCCAATCACACATTTCAAGAAACTGCAGCGTTTTCAGGGGTGCATTGGCACAAACATATTCGCGATATATCAGAACAAGAAGTTTTTGAGAAAATATTTATGAACCAGTTAGTTTCAATACTTTGCAAACAAATCTGTAGCTCTCCTTCATGGTTATTGGCAGAGTGTCATTGTGCAGAGCTTACACTTATTGGAACAAGGTTGACTGGGACACGACACGGCTGTTATTGCCGGGTAGAACTCAAAGACCCTGGGAGTTAAACATCCAATCACTGACTACGAAGAAGAGCTGTAGGTTTGCACGTAAGGCAGTGAAACAAACTGGGGCAATAATATACTCGCGAAAATTTCCTTGTGATAGACCATCATCTAGCAATTGTTTATTCAAGGCACTTAGTCACTCGTCAACAGGTCCAGTTAAAACTGCACAGATTTAACGCAGAACGCGAGTGTTTCGCACCAAAACTGTTCACACTAGTCACAAATTGCTTCATTAACACAGACCTGGAAAATTCGCGTTTTTTACGCACGTGCTTGAATTCTAGTAACTATAAGTACTTCGAAATTGTCCGTTGACTTACTTGACATCCGCTGGAAGTATCTGAGCCAATAATGAAAGTATACCCTGACATGCTGTTCGTCTGCTTGAAATCACAGACATTCTTTGATGCTAGCCTACAGATCAGTGAAACTGCGAATTTTTCCGTACCCTAATCGTTAATAATAGGATAAGTTTACTACAGTTAACTGGAGACTAAATTGACTAAGTATTTTCTCTATTTTCCGGTATCTGTAACTACAGACAAAGATTTTTCAGACAGTCGGTACCAAAGTATTTCAATGGCCGGTTGCCTGTTCGGTTGACCAATCACTCTCGATTCGACCTTGCGCCGTCTCCGTTGTCTTGTCGTGATAGAGGCATTCACTCGCTGTGACTCAATACTGTCGCGGGAGGGAGGGTGCCATGGTCTTGATTTGGGGGGGGGGGGGAGTAGAAGGAACAATACTCAATCCACCTTTCCCCTTCGATGTCTTCAAAGTCGCTCGCGGAAACAGGGCTTTGTCCAGCCGCCGTCTAAAGAACCAATTCCAGGAAGTTTCCAGGCGTACAATCCACCGCGAAACTGATCGGGCCACAGAAACATCAGCGAAACCTGCCCGTCAAGGTTATTAGACCCAGCTGGACTCGAATTCGGGAGGATAGGAGTTCAATTCCTGTCTGCCCAACCTGATCTAGATTTCGCATGACTTCCAGAAATCACTCCACGCGAATGCATGGATGATTCCTAACCAAAAGTCATGATAAGAGCCCATGATTTTTTTCGCGAAAATAATTCTGCAACCGTTTGTTTCAATGCCTTATGTGCACATACGACGTTCTGCTTCATGGTTACTGGCAGAATGTACTATTGTCAGTAACAAGGTTACTAAGACACTACACGTCTGTGATTTGCGGGTAGAACCCTAGACGCTGAGAGTTAAAAATAGCCAATCCCTGGCCAAGAAGCAGGGCTTCATATATGTGCACGCAAGGCATTGAAACTAATTGTTGCGCGAATTATTTTCGCGTAAACACGTGGGCTCTAGTCAAGATGTTCCTTAGCCTGTTTCCTACCCCTTCAGATTTTGAAATTATAGATTGGAAAATATAATTGAGCTTAGTGCCAAATGAAAAAATATGTATATATATTTTATACACAAATTTTCTAAGTGCCAGTGTATTTCCGTAATAACGATCATTTACCCAATAATTTATTATGAGCGTGAACAGATCATACCTTTTTTGTCTTCAGGCCCGTTGAATGTTGTATTTTCCGCGTTTATTCGGGAATATAGTTTTGGCACTTAAATACGTTAGGTATTCCACTCTACAACTATAAGTTCTTTCTTTAATGATTCCTCTGTCAACTCAACAACAAGCCAAACCACAAAAAATCATAGTGTTATGGACGCCTGTTTTTACACGGATTAATTTTTTTCGAGTGAGCATGGTTGAAATACCTTGGCGGCTTTCTTTCTTTATTGGCGGTCTGTATAAAAAATATATTTTTTTTTTACATGGCTGATTTTGTCATTATCATTATTGGATGGCACAGACTGTTTATGACTAGCATGTAACGTCTGCGACTTGTAGGAGATGAAATTTCACATTCACTAAATGCAAAATGGGTTTCTTTAAGGGTTTAGTATTACCTATATACATGGAATGTCTTAGAAAAAAATTTGTATTGTTAATATTTCATAGTTCGTACGTCTTACATTTGAATGAAATTATTATATTTTAAATTACTTTTTCCAAATACAGAAAATTTATCAATTTGAGGTAATGCGTTGTATAATTTATATTTATAGCATGCTGTACTTGTACCATAGTTATGCCCTAACAAACTTAAAAAACAATGAGCGAGGCCACATCTGCTTGGTGGTTGAAGCCAGAACAAGCAAGTAAACAGACGCAATGGCACGGTTGTGCCTTTCATGAAAGCGTACTCTGTTGGTTGTTATAGCTGCACGAAGTTCTATAGAAACGGCATTGAGTCTAATCGGTTCCTGCGAGATTTAAGATTATCCCTATTGGTAGGGCGAATTTATGTAATTTGTAAGCAGCTTCTGGCTAACGAATGCCTAGCTACCATGTTTGTTGGCTCATGTGGTCTTTAATTTACCATATGGGTAGCAGTTTGCTTTATGCATTCATATGTATTTTATTACTCAAGAAACAGCTCCGACAACTTGAAGGAATTTGATAAAACACGTTTGCATTTAAATATTTACAAAGTTAGTGTCCCAAAAAGAAAAAAAGAAAAAGAAAATATTCAACGAATCATATGATTAAAAAAAAAGTAACTTATAAAATACCACTGCGTTTAAACGATTCTTAATAAACAAGGTTATTTTTTAACAAACGGCAACAAGCCAGATAAAAATATATATTAAAATACTACGCGTTTCGATACCAGTTTGCTACAATTAACCTGTCCGTGTTAGGCTTAATATGTAGAGTTTTGCTTGTTGAAAAATAATCTAAATTATCTTTATGTCAATGGCGGATGAAATATGATTTTAGATGTAAGTCACAAATGTTTAAGATAAATTAAAAACAAAATGTTCATCTAGCATGTTTTTTTTTTTTTTTTCGTTTTTAACTATTTGAATTAGCTTGGATACCAAACGGAATTTGAATTTTCTCTTTGCAATACCAGTATTTAAGTAACTGTATATCTTTGCTTCCGTCCGCAGTATTCTGGTAAAACGCTCGTTAAGCAGAATCAGGCGGATTTTCTGTTTATGTTGGACTTAGGTGGCTTGTTGCCGGATAAGATCAGCGTAACACTCTGTGAATGTCGACATGCAAAGGAATACCGAACAAACCCTTCGCTCCACGGCCGAAATAAAATTCGCAACTCAAGAGGACAGATTTCCATATTATCTTAACGTGGAAATTTTACGGGAAGTTAAGACTAAGACACACAAAATTTTCTCTGGAATAAACTGGCAATTTCCTGCTACCTTCCTCTGCGATCTGATGAAATTCCTGGAAAAAAAAAACGAAAACTTTTATATTCGAATCAAAATACCTGATGAACTGCTGAAATGAATACAATTTATTTTAACATTTTGTTACGAAAGATTTAATTATTTGCTTGTAATTCACTCATTTACGCACTCAATAAGCTACTGGCCTTGTTAGCGAACAGACAGTAAGCGTTATGGTTTATTTGTTTACATTTACCTGTACAGTAGGAATTGGAACAGGGTTTATCGAAACTTCAAATTTCGAAAACACTGTATTGCGAGTGTAACTCTCATGCCGTTGTTTTGTCAAACTGCAATATTGTCATAATCGCATTCATTTGGAATATGCCGTTTTATGATAATGTGTTTGTGTTACATTATTGTATTTTATTTGCACTAATAAATGTTTCAAAGTATAATCAACAACTCTTTGTTACATCATAGTGTGTATTACTACACGGATGCTTTAGAATCGCGGCAAGGAACAAAGGAACGGGCAGAACTGATGTCAAAACTGAGGTGGTTATAAGACTTTAAAAAAATTTTTGCAGTTTTGAAGGTCTGTAAAAGATAAGGTATCAAAATGTATTTCACATTTAAACTTAATTCATTGTGATTGCAAATAAAGATAGAACACACATACAACCACTTCTAAAATAGGGCCTCATTTTAATCTGCCTCGAGACAGTAACATACCAATACAATCCATTCTCCGCGGCATTTAAGGTTTTGAGGTCATGCGTGTAACGTGACTGCTACTGATTTGAAAGCTTTAGAACAGTTAACAATAGTAAGGCCACTAAAATACAGTCAGCAGACATGACAAGTGAATAGTGGAGCATTTATGACTGAAGAAGTTATTGTATTTTCTTCGGCTTAGGGTGCTATTCGAAACGATGATTTTATTTAACTTACGGAAGTCTAGTAAAAAGGTTATACTTCTGATGACTTTACAACCGTTAGAAAAAAACTTACTCTAATTTAATCCAGTCTACATTATTTACCCATTTTAAAATATCAAGGCGGGCTACATGATAGTCGCCTAATTTGTCACTGCGGAAGAAATTAATTCGTCGGCCAAGTATTCATATTATTAAACCGTCTACGTTTGATAGATCATGGTTAGAGGTATGTCAATTTCGCAGATTCATCTGGCAGTAGCCTAGATTGCTCAGGATACAGTCGATTATTCATTGGCTTACAACATTAAAGCGATAGCTCTATGAATCATTTCCTTATTTACTGCTGGCTTGCATAGTCAAATGCGTTTCGTGACAGCTGCTGGCTAGTCACACATGTGATTATGAATTATATATATTTGGCGTTCAACCTGACCTGGAATGTTTTTGCGAAATTGATGTGCCTCAAATAATGGTATATAACTAGAGATGATGACATGTCCGGAAAATATTTTGCGCACACCCTTGCAAACTCTGTACTTAATTGCATATATTCTAGTGTGGTACACGTCTTATGCAACGGAGCTGACTGCAGGACAATAATAGGTATTTAATATTAGAGTACGGGGATTATAATTGACTTAGTTAAATATGTAAAAATTTCACGTACAAGCGAAAGCCAGTAATCTTCTAGTTAACTAAACGCGCGTTGAAATAAATCAAACAATCACGTTTTCCCGCAATAAACCACCGTTAGGGCTAGAAATATTTCACGAGTTCAACGACCAACATGGTAGAATCCATTATCCTGTGTGTATCGAAGCCCTACCGTTTGTCCATTACCTGCTACTCATTCAGACAACAGATAATGAACGAGTAGACGAGGCTTGAGTATGCATAGGACATTGGATTCTAGCATGAAGGTCATTTAACTCGCGACATTTTCCTAGCCCTAGCCATCATCTATGTATAAAACACAGCATCAGTTAATACTTGTAGGTTGTTTGAAACCAATTCGAGGAAAAAAACATTACAATCCAAGACGATATTTTTTTGTCCCCTTTATGAGCAAAATTTTTCTCGAGAAAAGCATTTCGGGCGCCGAAATCTCGTAAATTTAATTGCGTTGAAATAGATAACGCTTAACAAATGCATAGTTTTGGGTAAGTGTTTGCTCATAAAGTTGGCAAACATCGTTATCTAAGATTTTTTTTCATAGTAATTAAAAAAAGAAGTCAGCATTTATTTTGGTGTTTTTGCGTTTATTTGTGCGCTACGCATTCGTAAGCCAATTGAAACTTAAGGTGCTATTAAAATGGTCCTCGATTTTAGGGTCACCACTTCGAAGTTCGCAGCTTTCTAATAGATATAGACTACAGCAGAGCAATGTTTGCCAGAATGTATAGACTGTTCACGTTAAAGTAAGCGCTGCTTGAGTTTTTTCTTTCAGCCATTTTACAATAATCTTCAATATTTTGACCTGAAGACTTCCATGGAATGAAACACCAGAATAAACATTCCCCCAGTATCAAAACTTAACCAATTCGGACCAAATAAAACACAGTTTTTTATATTAAATGTGTTGGTGAGTGCTCTGTGAACAAACTATAGGAGCGTAAAACGGCCTAATCTACTAAACCATCCCTGTTAGAAGTGAACAGAAGACTATAGGAGCGTAAAACGGTCTAGTCTACTAGACCATTTTGTCTTCAAAATTTGACCATTTTGCTTTAGTATGTCATTCAAATGCAAGTATAAATATTCCCAGTTAAATCATATTTTCTGAACGTGCTATTTATTGATCTCTTGAGCAAGCTATCTTTGCGAGAATTTTATTCTGAGAGAATTAATGGATTGTCAACAAAAAACGCAAAATACCTCTGACAATGTTTTATGCGTAGTCATACACGTAGCACGAACTAGTCTAATAGACTATGTTTTCTTAAGAAATTGACCATATTTCTTAAGTATATGTTTAAATTGAAAACTTAACTTTTTAAAACTGAATTATAATTGCTGAATGAGTTATGTAATTTTAACTTAAGCAATAATTTTTTGCAAGAACTTTTTCTCTGAGAAACTTTATGGACTATTAACCGAAACGTATCATTCCTCTGAAAATGTTTTATACGCAGGGAATAATATGTAAATATAGGGTGTTGAAAGCAGAAAGCTGATTGTTGAGCAGCGCAACTCTTTAGCCAGTTATTCCACCAATCAGATTTTTTTTAATAGTAGTAGCATTAGATCAATAACACAATGATGATAATAACTATTTTACTGTAACTTGTTTCAAGGTAGCCCACATTAAATTGCCATTGCAATAATGTAACATTACACTTTCCTGATCAATTTATTTAATAATAATATTTTGCAACAGTAAAATCATATTTATTCTGCTTCAGCGAAGTACTGCAATGAAAAATCTGATTTTATTTTAATACTTTATTCTTAGACTACGTAAAATGTATTTAGTTAAGTAACTAAGTATATTTAAATATATGTTCGCTTATATCGAGGTTCAAACACTGACACCTCGAAACTGCATTAAACATAACTGAATTGGACAAACTGCTAATAAGAAAGTTATTACAGAAATACAACGAATCGGTTCAGCACTTTGGAGAAGAAACGAACATTATCATGCCCAACATTATAAAAACGCATAATTACAGAGTATTTTTTTTTCGTGGTAAACATTAAATGAAATTTATAAAAAATACAGTTACAAAGTATACATTTTCGACCCTCGTTGACAATTATCCAACGATCTTTTACGCTTGAAGATAGTAATTAACATTTACTAGTGGCAAAAATATGTAAAATGTCTGAAAGTAAATACTTAACAAGTAGCCTTTATCAACATTATTACGAATATCATTCAAGTAATTGTTCGCGTGGTGACCGCATTCCACCGCCATAAGTTACCGAAATAATTTGGAAACTTCCATTGTAGATTGGTCGCAGGTCCACCTGCTCCACGCTATGTGCTAAGCAGAGAAAGTTCGTCGGCTGCCCGGTCAAGGACAGTAATTACACGTGCCCATAGCTAATTAAAGTATCCTTCTACAACACTGTGTGACTCGTTTCACTTAGTGGCGTCACTTAATATGCGTGTCTCAAGCCTTTAAAAAGCCACGCAGTCACATTCATTATTACAGCTTCAACTTTCGCATTACAAAACGAAATTGTCTTAAGGCAGGTGTTCTTATTTAGATTGTTTTCTTGATATTTTTTCAACCTGAAAAAATGAAGCTGATACCATGACACTGACACACGGATATGTCGTTTACTATACACACATGTTTTTAAAAGCAAATAATAAATACGTTTATACTGTATGTATGAATGTATGTGTGTGCATATATACATATATAGCGAGAGATAGAGAGAGGGAGAGCGAGCTAACTATTCCATTAAATAAATCTTCTAATATGAAAGTCAACTAGAATAATAAAAACCAATAATTGCTTTAAAAAGTTTGGCTACAAAGTAATTACAACTTTCTACACATCTATGTGACAGTTTGCGATGTCAGCTCTTGTGTATGATTTAGTGATAATATGTGCAAAAAACATTCTTAGCACGTATGTATGTATATAAATATATACATATATTCATACAATCAGTACAAAGTGCGAAGCTAGTTAGTTTGTAATGGTTTGCCTCTCTATATATATATATATATATATATATATATATATATATATATATATATATATATATATATATATATAAACCTCTATACATAAGAACCCATCATCTTAAGCACATTATTCAGAACTCAAAAATAAAGGAAGGAAGCCATTTTAATATGTCAGCGTTAGTCAAAATCATTCCAATCCACTTTCCGCCACAATGATGGGTAAAGTGTGTCATCAAGTTTTCTATATGTACCCCCAGGTCATTTCAAACTTTAATAAATTAACATTTCAAGAAATGACAGAAAATATTTATTTTAGTATAACCCGATAATTTTTATTGAATTTATTACTTACGTAGTGCAAATAAAATAATTGTCCAGTACTAAACGTAATATTTCTTGTGCCTTTTTTGTAACAAATAAATTTTTTTAAAGGTGAATTTTTCGTTCGGTGCCTGTACGCACATCTTATTACACTTCTGTATTTTCATGTATTCTGTGTCGTAAAGCGGTATGTATTCGCTCGTGTAAAAATGATTGCGAGGATCTTACCGTGTGCGCTGTCTTGGGTTGCTCTGAAAAGAAATAATAGGACGTTGAAAAAAGAGCGGCGAGTAATGCAGTAATGAGACATCGCCTTATCCGCACCGCTCTCAGTCATCACAGGACTGGTCCAGGCGAACTGGCCCGCCATTATCTGCTACAGATGGCGCACTCAAATCACCATGTGCTTCACAGCTGTAGCTCAATAAAAGAATTTCAGGAAATATTTTATTATGTATTCTGCCCTACTAAGTACACTTACAGCGTCTGTATCAGAAGTTAAAGTGAAGCAAATCAAGCATTTAAGTTATTTGTTTGCTTTTCTATATTAAGATGTTAAAATAATATTCTACCTTAACTTAATAATTACTCTTAGTTTAGAATTAGTTTTGCTAGATAAAATGTACGTAGCATTAAAAAAACTATTTTAAAAGCTGTTACAAATATACAACAAAATGCTTGTGTTTACTGGGGAATTTCGCTCTATTTGTCCTTCACTGCGACAAATCACTGTATCAGCGTCGATGCAGTAAAACTTATTTAACATACTTATTAAATTGCATATAATGTATAACTGCTTAGTAATAGGTAAATTTTATTGTAACTACATTATACTACGATTAATCATTATATTGACTTAAATATCACATAACTACTAAGTTTAACTACGGATAGTAATTTCTCATAACATTGTCTTACCATATTTTGTAATTGGTGTTAAGTGTAATCTTCTACACAATTACTATACGTATTATTGAAAAATATAATTATAAAATAAAATTAATTTTTTCAATTGATATAACATGGCAACATAATAAAATAAATGTAAAAATAAACAAAAAGAACATAGTCAAATTATTACAAATATTTACACAAATAGTTCCCTTTTTTAAACTTGTAATTACTGGTAAACATATAGTTATTAGACATTATAAGTAAACAATAGTGTAGAGCAGTGTCTCATGACAGAAATGTTCACACCGATACCCAAGGAATGTGCAAAATTGTTACCGAGACATAAAATTTTCTAGGGCAATCATAAAATACACTTCATATTACATGTTTACCATTCGGGAATCATCACAGTCCTTGCATCATCTCTGCCTTCATTACCAGTAAGTGAAAGTGAATGCTAAAATTCTGCTCTGTTTTCAGGAATAACCGACGGTTTCCCTTTCTGCAATTGAAGTATAGATCCATTCTCATAATGGAGATCCATCTTGGCAGTTCTTGCTTGTTAGGTGCAAGTATTTTGAGAGTTTTAATGATTTCATTTGAAGAACATCCACTTGCATCCACTCACTGCTATATTTTAATGCAGGAAAGAATTAGGCTGACCGTTTAGCTTCAATTGTCATGTCATACAGGTACGATCGGTCAGGTGAACGGCTTTTTGGCCTTCATCACAGACATAAAACTCCTCCATTTAAAGAAGTTTCCTAGTTCCATTGAGGGCAATGACATTTTATTAAATGCCAGTGAGACTGCTTCTCGAAAGTCACTGAAGTCGTAGATTTTTTAAAGTTTGTTAGTTTTCATAGACTTCTCAACGGAATGGTGGAAAGAATCTGCCTATATAAATGTGGCCAGATTCGAAGTACATTACCCCAATGTCAGCGATGACCAGATTTGAGTTCGCACTGCACAAAAGAAGTGTATTTATTATGAATTACAAACTGTTTGAAATTATACGTATATGAATTTTTTAGTTCTTTATTCACTAAATACTGAAAATTACATCTCACAAGTTTTACAGTAAATAGTTTTGAAACTGTTCAGCAATATTTTAGGTTAATAACTCACTAAAAATAAAACTTATCTGTATCTCTCGAACTACAAGAATTGATCACTTCTGTGCATATATTCAATATTAAATGGCTTCGGCACAAACTATTTTGCTTGCATTTCTTGTTCACAGAAATCGAAACATTATAGTTTTAAAATTTCACACACAATTATCATCAACATACAATCATGTAAGTCACAACTAGCAACATTCTATGGGCACGGTGTGGTCATGAATGCTAAGAGGATTTATTGTAGTTATAAATTGCAAGGAGACACTAATTTTATAAGGCAAAATCTTGTATCATCTGAAGATACAATAAAATCGCTTAAAAAACTGCAGTTACTGAGAAATATCTTAGTTATCCAGGTGAAAAATATAGAGACACAATATTTCATGTTGGTTTTTAAAATTGTGAATCAATTTATTTTCATTATTTAGAGCTAGTCATACACTCAGTGAGACATATAGATCAAGGAAGGAACAATATCTCTATTCTGAACAATTTGTCAGTTACGATAAGTGTGATTAGTAGGACAGTTACTGATTACCACTTAGTTCAGTAGTGTAAATCCTAATGTCTACTTATCACAGAAAATTGGGTAACTCCACGAGACAGCTTGTTACTCACCAAAAACTGTATTTATATTATTATCTTCAAAAGTAAACGTTTGTTAGGGTAATTTAGTATTAAGAAAAGATACTTTATAGGAGTTTCATTTAAAAATTTTATTCGAAATAACATTCTGAAATCGAATAAGTATTAGGTAAATATAATATTATATTTCAATGCAATTTATGTTTCGAACTGTTAATCATAGTAGAGCATTATTTACACGCAATGTAATCATTTTAATCACAATTTACTTAAATTATTATTTTTTTATAAATTGTCCCGGATGCTGGCAAATCAAAGTTCAAAACGCTCGCTATAGTTTATACTTAAAACAGAAGTGTACGTATTTCCAATAGGGCTTTACAGCTCGACAACAGCGAGTTCATTAGAGACGGTTAAACACGTATGTAAAAATGACAGAAACTGCTAAAGAAAACGGCTATTGTTTTTCTTAAGGAACCATCCCAGTACTCGCATAGAGCGAGTTCAGAAAACCTAGATGAACCGAAATCAGGATGGGTGAAGACAGGAATGTAAGCCGTATCTTCCAGAATGTGTGTCCAACGCGTTACTGTCAATTCACCTTGCTCGGTTTCACAGTAACGACACTGATATTGTTTACGTAAACTTATTTTTAATGCACTGCTTATTTCTCATCTTGTCAATTTAATTTTACTTCAGAATTTAAGAGTGTTAGCTACAGTCACTGATATCAATATGGCGAAAATGCATACGCCAACCAGAATCTACTGACGAGCACTTAAATTATTGGCAAACCATTTCTGGAAATTACGATAAATTCAAGATCTCAATCAGCTAATAGTTTCGCCTGTAAGATATCTGTAAGCACCAAATACGCTTACGTCAGAGTCATCGTCTAGTCACTTTGGTCATGTTTACCTAGGATGATTGCAAAAAGTCATTAGATTAACCTCACACTAATAGATTCTCTAAGTCACCAGATTGGTGATTACTCGCACGAAATATAGGCCGAGGTAGTTTTATTCGATCATCTTATATAACCATATATATATATATATATATATATATATATATATATATATATATATATGGTCTCATTTGCTTCAGTAAACTTTGTTTTACTCCATTTAAAATTTAAAAGAAATTTTTTTTTAGAAAGTTTTATATGAGAACAATGTTTTTTTTTTTTTTTTTTTTTTTTTTGCCCAGCAATGGCATTTGTGTATAATCCTGCGATTTACGACTAAACCAACGTCAATGTTTTAATTATTTTTTGTTACCATTAATATAAATTGAATATGTGTATAGAATGTTAAACGTGAAGTGGAAATAAACGTCAAATACGTTAAATATCTAAGATGAAAACTATAAAAAATATTGTGAATTGTTTGAGGCAGGTGCTTCAGAATCAAATAATAAAATATACTTTAAACACACATTTATAACACTTTCTGAAACTATGTTGTATTATAAGGCGTCTTAAAATTTTTCTCTGGAGTTTTATTTAAACAAACAATACTTTTAAAATATGATCTTTCTGTGGACCTTCTCAATTCAATATATTAAAGCCTAGCTTTAATTTATAGCATTTATAAAGTAATGAATAGCTTGCTCGTGCTCAGAAACAACTTGGTAAATTGTGAACGACAGGACTACTCTGATATGGTGAACGAGATAACCGAATTAAAATCTTGAACTCTGGGGACGTAATTGGTGGTACGTTTACGGGGTTTGCTGGTGTTGGTTATTTACTCTGCTTGACAGATTCCAGTTTTACACGCCAATCACCAAAACGAACTTGTACATTTGACGTCACACCAATTGTGCTACAGCAGCAACCAAGAGTTTGTCGCGAAATTTTTCGATCATTCTGTGGGCGGCGGTGGCCGGGGGGTCAGACCTCTCGCCTCACACCAAGGCCATCCGGGTTCGATTCCCTGCGGTGTCGGTCCCCAGATTTCCGCATTTGGGAACCGTACCGGACGATGCCGTTGGTCGACGGGTTTTCTCGGAGATCTCCCGTTTCTCCCACCCTCTCATTCCGGCGCCGCTCCATACTCACATCATATCATCCCTCACCACCGCTGAAGACCTCGGTGTTAAGCGCTGACCAAAATCTCTCACTCCTTCCATCATTATGTTTCAATGCCTTACGCTCATATTGGCATCTCTCAGTCATGGTTACTGGCAGCGTGTCTTAGTTCAGACACTGTTCTCAATTGATTGCACATTTCAGAATAAGGTTATCGTTACACAGTACTTGATTTCTCAGTAGATCCCCATGACAAGGTACAGTTAAAACACTAAGTTACTGGCAATAAAGCAGAGCTGCAGATATACACATCAGTAAGGGCAGAAAAATTTCGCTGATTCAATTACCTACATGCTAGAATCCACTGTCCTGTGCATACTCAAGCCCGGTATATTCATTAATAGGGGCCGGAAAATTTCGCGTATTCAATGACTTTCATGCTAGAATCCACTGTAGTAGGCACATTCAAGCCCCGTTTATTCGTTAATTGTCTGTTGTTCCACTGAGAAGCAGCTGGTGAACAAATAGTCAGGGCTTGAGTATGTATAGTACATTGCGTTCTAACATGCAGGTCATCGAATCCGCGACATTTTCCGGCCCCTATTCATTAATAAGAGCCAGAAAATTTCGCTGATTCAATTACCTACATGCTAGAATCCATTGTCCTATGCATAGCCAAGCCCCGTCTATTCGTTAACAGTCTGTTGTTCCACTGAGTAGCAGCTAGTAAACAAATGGCCGGGGCTTGAGTAAACACAGGACAACGCATTCTAACATGCAGGTCATTCAATCAGCGAAATTAATGTTATATGTTTGTGACAGGGAACATTATTGCCGCTTGAGCGCTGGTATCGATAATGGATGCTAACTGAACAACCACGGAATTTTCCTGAATCTTAAGTAACAATTAGTTGATAATTAAAAACGAAAATTGTGTTTTTTTATCTTTGAAAATATTTTAACGTACTTCTGTCATTGCGATGATTACTTCAATTTAATAATACTGCAATTTAGTATGTTTCTGGTCCGTTAGCGATTGCAGCGAAATTAGTGGCAGAAATTTTCCCTGTACCAAACTCTCCCATAGGAAAGCACATTTTACTTTCTAACCTGTAGTAGAATTAACTTTACTTTGGTTTATGCACAGGGCACAATTTCGACAGTTGTTGAGAGCTTATCAGAAATTAAGTACAATATAGGTTATGATTTAACTTACTTAATGGCAGAACGAACAAGAACATGACGGGTTAAATTAATATCCTAACATTAACATGATTATAAACAGCAGACTACAAATAACTTCGCCAGAAAGACTGTGAGAAACGTACGATAGTTTGTAGAGTAGACTTTACCAGGTTACTTATAGTTATAGATGATGGTTTACCGCAGGGAAACTTGACTGTTTGCAGGGTTTCAACGTATGTGCAGCTTCTGGAAAGATTACTGGCTTTCGGTTCTACGTACATCTATTGTCCTATTTGACTAAGCCGATAAGAATCACGCCATTGTAATATTTGATGCCTGTTAACGGTCTACGGACAGCTTCGTTCATAATGTGTCACAAGAAACCACAGTTTTTGCAAAGGGTATGCTGGCAGCAAATATTTTCGCGATTTACCATAATCTCTACTTATAGTTGAGCCAATGAATTTCGGTGATAAAAATTTGCACCAGCTAGTTTAAATGACTTTCACTCTAATCTACATCATGGCTTCTCTGACATCGGCGGGGCGTATTTGTTCAGACGCGCCGCTAATTTGACTGTGCCAATCAGAACAAGGTCACTGCGACATTACGTGTCTCTGATTTGCGGGAAGGACACCGAGATGATATTAGTTAAAAGTATCTAATAACTGACCACGAAGTAGAGCTGTACATGGGCACATAAAGTATTGATAAAAGTTGGTAGTAATTGTTTTTCACTAAAAGTCAGTGGTTCCACGTCTACTAAAGGCTAGTAGGTATGGTGCGAAGGACCGTTAGCTCCGAAAGTGGTGACCTTGTCACCAGGGGACATGCCGGGCTGACTAGATCCTGGAGGGCTGGGGAGAACTAGAAAGGAAGCAGTGGAGGAGGGACAGCTCGCGGCATTGACAGACTATCTCTGGATCTGCCCTCTCACCTGGGGCGACAAGGCAACGCCCCTGCTGTGTTATAACCTGCAACGTCATATCCATAGACTCTGTTGCGTAAAACATCAGTGCAATACCACACATCTCTCGAAACTTAGTAGAATTACAATGCCCGTGGTGCGGTACACTGATTTAATGAGGAGTGTGAGACATTTTTATTGTATTCTCAGTTTCTGAACTACATCATTCATTCAAATTGTATTATCACATTTTCTCTACGGCAAAGCATAGGATATATTCTAGGTAAACTGCATGACGTAAATAGTAATGGATTCCTTCATTAATTTGTCATGCTTTATCATTGCAAGGTAACTATAGTTTAGCTTTCAAAAATTATCTTGCAATAGTTCTTCATGGCAAATTAATGAAAAATTATATTATTATTTATATCAAGCAGTTTACCAAGAAAATGTCCTACGCTTTGTCGAAGAGAAAATTTCGATAATACAATTTGAAAAAATATAGCGGCTCAAAAACTAAAAATGCAGTAAAATTTTCTAACATTCCCCCTTAACGTGGGAAACTTGACTGTGCAATACGTTTGCAATATAACGTGTCAGATATACTATTTTGGGATAGGGCGTGTCCCTATCTGACTGGGCAAATGGCAACCCTGGTGTTATATTACAGCGTATGTGTAGGTGCCGGAAAATCGAGCAAATTAAATTGCCCGCATGCTAGAATCCGTTGTCCTATGTATATTCAAGCCCCGTCAATTCGTTTATTGTCTGCTGTTCCACTGAGTAGCAGCTAGTGGACGAATGATAGGTGCTTGAGTATGTACGGGACAACATGCAGGTTATTGAATCCGCAACATTTTCTAGTCCCTGCATGTTTGTTGTTCGCCTTTAAACAACTACGTAAACACACTACAATCTCACAATTCCACACTGTTTTGTAAAATACGGTGGCAAGGACGATTATTGTGTTTTTTTTTTTTTTTTTTTTTTTTTTTTTTACTATTTGAAACAATGGCATGAAAGGGGGTGCTTTCGAACATCATTTCAGCCAGCATTACAGGAAAATATTTGTAATACTTTGACTTTTAACTGGATTTAGTTTCTTGAACATACTCCATTTTGCCATGGAGTATGTCCAAGAAAATAAATCCAGTCATGCGCCCTCATTGCACAGTTCTTTCAAAGTTCACTTCGACTTTTGTTGCGTAATTGGAATGTTAGAGTCTTCTGGGGTATTTGCACATATGTTATTGTATTTGATTGTTTCCTGGTTTACGGAACAGTTAATAAACTTTGTTGTGTGTATTTCGTCTTATTAATCAAGGAACACACACTCTGCCATCTGCAAGTTTGGTTTCCCTACTTCATCATTGCGATTAATTACTGTTATAGCACTGAGAGAAATGATCAATTTTCAACATACTCAGCTACATACCAACACTCACCTTCAGCGAACAAGTACGCGTCACACACACAATCACACATTGTCACATCATATGTACGGAATCAGGGCAGATTAATCACGAAAGTGATAAATGTTTAGTACTGTAAATAGTAATGTCAACTCACGAAGTAGTCTTTAGCTAAAGGCCGTGGTCGTAAATTGGTTAACCCCGCCAAATAATAAGCACTACATACACTGATTATGTAAAGTGTTTGATATAAGACGGAATTTGTTCCGACAATTTTGTAACTGCTGACGGTTTTTGCGAAATAATTTTTGCACAGACTTGTTTCAAAATCTCGTGTGCACTTTTGCAGCTCAGCTCCAAGGTCAGTGATTAAATATTTTTAACTCTACGGCGTCTACATGTTTTACCTTCAAGTCCTCAGTGCGTGTGATGTCGCAGTAACTTTGTTCTGACTGGTACAGTCAAATGAGCGAGTCTCTGCGCTAACACAATCTACAGATAGCCATGTAGCAGAGCTGCAGATGTGCACGTAATACACTGAAATAAACTGCTATGAAATTCTTTCTTTAAAAATCCGTGGCTGTACTGCTGGCTAAAAGAAATTCTGCTAAATTTTGCGTGCACCAAATTTCTTGCCGATGTAATTCTCTTCCGTAATTAACGATTAAGAGATATAATATTTCTTTGTGAGGAAACGTAATGATTGGTGACGACAGTTTATCACGGGAAAACTTGACCTGTTTGCTGAATTTCAACACACGTTCAGCTTATGAAAATATTACTCGCTTTCGCTTGTGCGTAGAAATGTTGCCCTAATTGACTAAGTCAATAAAATCGTAATATTTGACGCCTATTATTGGTCTGCAGACAGCTAAGTTGTGTAAGACGCATACCGCCCAATCATACAAGCGGAGAGATACTACAATGTTTTCAAGGGTATGTTGGCACAAACATTTTCGCGGTATACCATTATCTGTAGTAGATGTGTGACACAAAATATTACTATTTTTTTACACGTATACATGAATGATTATTTCTGAAAGCCAGATTTTTAAAATCATCATAACAATTACATCACTAGAGAAGATAATTAAAATTAAGTTATTTTACACAAAAACAATTATTTTCAGAAGTTCACGGGCTAATAAGATCTTAAATAGCAACATACCGGCAATGCGGCAATCTTTACAACACACAAATCCCGCATTTACGAAATCCTAGAAGTTCATCAGCCGGTTTTGACCTTCATAAATTTCAGCAGAAACACTTTGCTACCAGAGCGTGGAATGTGTGCCAACTTGTTTCTATTGTGGTAAGTGTAGAGCAGTGAAGCATATGGTTATATCACGCCGTGAGAAAACTTACGTACAGTAACATACTTGACCGAGAATCCTGTTTCTATACTAAGCGTCTTTACCATGTAACGCAAGGGTAAACCAAAAAGCGAGATGTATTTGAATCGATAATCTCAGCCAAGTCAGCACAAAATAATGCTGACAACGACTTGGTTTTTGTAATATTCTTCCAGTAATTTCAAATGAATGTTCTAGACAGTAGAAAAGAAGTAAAATCATCCGTCCTTACTAATGACATAAGCTTAGGAGTAAATAAAGTTGAATACAAAAATCAAATAACTATTACAACCTACTAGATAATGTTGTATAGACATTTATATTCCCAACAAAGGTTTAGGAAAACTTTATTACAAACACAAATTTTCTGCACACGCTACATTAACGTCTGTAACAGAAGATGTAAGCTTGATGTAGACAAGGGATCACTGTAAGACAAACATATGAAGAAGCGAGGGAAATCACTACGATACTGTATGCATGCATATTCACGACGCGAATCAAGAATTATTAATGACGGTGAGCTATAAATTTTGACACTAAAATTTTACCGACGAGGGAAAAACATTATCTGTGCTCATTTTCTTTCAACACCGTTGTTTACGAGTACACTAAGTTATAATTTACAAAATAGAAAAAAAGTTTCTGTCTACATTCCTGAGAAGAGGATCGTAAAACAAACGCTAGGATGCATATTTTTACTCTTTATTCCAGGATATAATATATCTCTCCCTGTTCTGTAATTATGAGACAGTTTCTTCCTACATTGGATTTAACATAAGTAGCAAATTTCTACCTAGCAGTTCGATTATTAGCGTTCTCCCGTTAAGCGCTTGTCAAAATGAAGGCCTATAATTTGAGTAGTCAGCAGAGATGTAAGTATTCATAAACCGAACTAGCCATTAATTTTATAACGAATTTACCCTGCTCAATTTATAGACAAAGACATTTTAAATATACTGTTAGTGTATGGCTTTTTAAGAATGATTAGTAAATTATGTTTCATAGATTACACAGAGCACTTAAAAACGTGTTCATACGTGTTACAAATTTATAAATGCGTTATGGAGAATTGTCTGTTTTAGGGTCCTGTGCAATATCCACTGGGATTGAAAATTTACGTCTTATTGATTGTGTGTGTATTCCAGTGATTATACCTTTTGTTTATATTGTTGGATCTTGTTTTCCGTCAATGAAGAACTGTTTACCTGCACTGAAATAATTGCTGTCAGTTTAAGATCAAGATTTGCGTAAAAATGCGCAAAGACACAAAATAAATTGTTTCCCATCTACTAAAAAACTGTTATTGATAAACTTGTAGGCGTTTGTTACGTTATTCATTATTCAATTAATATGTTGACGTTTTATGGAGACACAATGGGCGGATGTCAAAAAGTAACAAAACGCCGTAATTTACGATTTCTCTCACTGACTTCTGAATTATTTTAACTCTTGCAGGGTATTGTGAAGTCTAGGGTAAATATTATTCAGTTTTCAAAATTGCAATACGTGATAAATGCATGTATGGAAGTGTAATAACATACTTATATTTTGGCGAATGTATTCACAAAAGTGAGTTTTTAGGGCTTTGCTAGAAAAAAACTTGAATAACTTAATGGATCCGCGTTTTAAACATTTGACTGAACATGAATTACTCGGATAGCATATTTAACGTATGAAATGCGCAACTCGGCGTATGGACATAGTTTAAGCATATTGGTTACTTACTGAAAGACGTCCCAGATGCATCTAATGAATCCTACAGAGCCTGGATGATCAACAGCATTAGAACGGATTAAGATTATCAATTAAGCTACGTTTTGCAACGCACTGGTCAACGAAAATGGAAAGCATTTCGTAGAGAGTAATACGCATACATTTAAATCTTTATGAGTAAGAAAAATACAATTTGCCAGTCGTTAAAAATAGCTAAAAATACTTATAAGCACTTTTGTATATAATGATAAATTAAGACCGTAGAATTTTACGAAACTATTCAAAGCTCTCATCAAGAATTATGCTTACGGTTTCACACCAATGAAATTACACAATGTGTGCTTGAGCTATGTCCTCGCCTACTGCATGAACGGTGAGATAGCATGTAACGAGTAGAACGCGAAGATGTTAAACTTATCCCCGATATATTTAGGTCAAGGGTTCTTCTATCCGCTGTTTTTGAGAATAATGATAATTTTAAATTCAAAAAATCTGTCAGGTATCTTAAAACCGTTATATGTGACGTATTAACATTGGTTTAACTATGTGGTCTAGATTTTAACTATGTAGACCTAGAATTTAAATTCAGAAATTTAAATTATAAAAATATTGAGTAAAATACTATCATACTTGTTATATATACATATATACATATATATGCACACATATTTTACATAAGTCTAGGATAACTCGTCCGTCGTTGTCCTGCCAGAGCACATGTAAATGAATGTTAGTGGAATTGCCAACCCCCTTTTTTTCCTGTATTCAATGTATGTCACAAGGGAATCTAGATATATAAGTTGATGCGCTGCAGCGCTATCTAGTGGCCAATTACAGCAAAATAGATGTCCCTAAAATATTCTCTGCGTTGAAGTATATGTGAATTCCAATTTTTACGGCAATCATTTGAATGGCATGAAAGTTAATGCACTGCAGCGTTATCTAGGGGCGAATTGACAAGACAGATTAAAATGGATGGCATGAAAACGTACTCCATGAACAGTTGCGTACGTGTGCCAAGTTTAATTGTGAACGGTCAAACGGTGTCAGAGTTTATTGATCAATACATATGTTACAGGTCATGGGAAGAAAGACCCTACCTTCCATGACGTTAAAGATTATTTTATTCTGATAAGTCATGGTAAAGTGAAACTCAATGTGCTGTAAATTAAGGTACCATTTCTTATGACCTGTCACGTATGTAGATTTTGTCGTACAATAAGCCGAAAAAAAAAAATAAAATTATTGGCTTTGATGAAACTGGGGCACGTATAAATTGCTATGTTAAACTAATTTACGTGAATTTTTTACGATATCTATCCCCTTTTGAGATTTAAAATTATATCCAAAGAACATAAATAAGGACCCATGGCCTCAGTCAATAAAATTATTTATTCTTTTTAACTAAAGCAATAAAAATATTTTGGGGCACATCAAAATACCTACAATGTACTTTTTAACCTACGCTATTTATAGCAATACCAACCGAATTCGTAAAACGGAAACAGTAAAAAAAATATTTGACTCTTATGCAAAACTTTCAAGACAATCTTCAAGTTCCATATTATTATATAAACAATTTGATGCTATAAGCGTACTACCGGAATTATTTTTGAAGTAACCAATTGTCTCACCCGTACTGCTTATATTTTTATTTATTTCTTCATAGTAAAAAAACCATCTAAAATAATACTTTTAAATAAAGTGCAGAAATAAACTTAAGTTAGACAGATGCATATTTGTAATTCAAATACTTATTTTCCTGCAAAACTACAAAAAAAAACTGTTTCCTGGTAGCCACAAAATATATGGTCACTGTATTGAGGCACTAATTATTTTGTAGTGTTTACATATTGGTTTTGTAGTCGCTGCAAAACTTCACTGGTTGCAACAAAATAATGTGTGTTCTTCACAAAAAAAATTATGGTCTGTTTCAAAATGACCAAAAATATTGTGTTTGCTGCAAAGCTATATTTTTGTGTAATTAATTACCAACGTACCTTTCTGGTTGTAAAATGAAATTAAATGTACAGTACGTCGTTTGTATTGAAAAGGTTATCTTACGTTGTACCAAACATTGCATAGTATAAACAGTAATTGCCCATAAGCAGCTGTTTACGTTTACTAAAGTTATACGACAGAGATTACACTAGCACTGAAGCATGGCCTTCTGTTCCGGACACTGCACACACAATTTCGTCAGTATGAAGCAGCGATGTAGTGCGTGTTGTAGTGTTCGCTCTAGTGGAGATGAAGTATTTAGTCTGGTTGCGTACAGCCAGATCAGGAACTAGCCCAATATGCTGTCCCTGATCGCTATCTCCGCCACTAAACTAACGTCTGGCTGGAGGGAAGGGAGTATGGCTTGACCTAGAGCCCAATGCTGCGTAATCGCCTAAAAAGGAACGGCCTTACGTTCACAACGCGACCCCGCCTTGCAAATCGCGGCCCCACATCATCACATTAAAAGGCCAAATTACTACAGAGGTATAAAATAATAGTTCTCACACTCACATTAGATTACTCCCCCCTCCATTTTACCCCTTTGAGAACACTGTCATTAACGGCACATAAAAAATAATTTGACAGTTGTTAACGAATCACGGGCGTAAGCTAGCGAGCGTTTGAAGTCATTACATTTTTTTTTACTCTTGTAACGTTCGGAATTTCTGGTATGAAACTATAACTGCCAAAATGGAATAAGATCGTGACCTTCTTATCTATATAGCCGCTAGACCGTGAATGGTCACAAAAATTATTAAAGTAATCAGATATTTCACTTTCACTGAACTACGGCGTCTGCATCCTGTGAGGTTAAGTTGTAACCGTCGCCTAACCTCGCTCGAACGTCTGTGGTCTCCTGTAGACAATTACAGGACATCCCACCAACAAGTAAACTCAAAAATACATTCTTAGGCAATACCAAATAATTGTGTCCCTAACAAAGTTAGTTTTAATACGAACCCCTGCAATATACGTTTGCCGCAAGCAAAAATTCTTTTTAAGGTAAGTGTACACAGACACAATATTAACGTGTATAGGCAATGACAAGAGATGATGGTTTATCGCGGGAAAAGTTGACTGATTGATGGATTTCAATACACGTCCAGCTTACCAGAAGATTACTGGCTTTAGCTTGTACGTGGAGCTGTTGCCCTATTTGACTGAGCCAATAAGAATCCCGATATTGTAATATTTGGTGTCTTCAGACAGCTACGTTGTGTCAGTGTTTTCAAGGCTATCTTGGCACAAAATATTTTCGCGATATACCATCATCTCTACCAATGACTTTTGATGAAAATAAATATACAACATTACGTTTCAATGCCTCGCGTTCAGTCTGCAGCTCTATTACGTAATTAATGACAGCGTTCATTCGTGTAGAGGCATCACTCATTTGACTGGGCCAATAAGAATAACGTCACTGCGACACTACACGTCTACGATTTGCGAATAGATCACAAATATGTTGAGAGTTAAAAACAGCCAATCACTGACCATAGAGCAGAGCTGTAAATGTGCACGCGAGACACTGAAACAAAATGTTGCATAATTCATTTCACCAAAAAGAATAGCCTCTATTAATGTGGCTACTAAAGTTGTTCAGTATTCATCTCCATGAAAGTAGAAACTATATGGTGTGTTCAGGGAACTCGAGAGCACGGCAGCACACACCATAGAGCAGAATTGAGTCTTAAGATTAATCTCACGCCTGGAAATTCAGGATCAGTCCGCCCCCTTCTCCACTCACTTACCCATAAACCAGAAAGTTTTTTAGCGTAGTTATCTGATTATTTTACTACAGTTTCGCAGAAGCTATCATTATTAGTTAGAGCTTTAGTAGTGACCCTTGATTTATGTGAAATTATTGGAAAGATTATTGCACCGGCCTGTTTCATAGCCTTACGTCTACATATGCAAATCTAATTCATGGTTATGGGGACATGTATTTGTGCAGATATGTATCTTGATTGAATGAGCCAATCAGAATAAGGTTACTGCAAAATCTAGCATATGTTGTTCACACGTAGAAATGTAGACGTGTGGATCACTGGCCACATTTAGCGCAGCTGCATATGCGCACGTAAGACAATGAAACATACCCCTGTAAAAACCTTTTCCTTAAAATCAGGGATTCATAAACGTAAGTAATACACGGTTGTTTATGTGCCTGCATTAGCCGAAAATTGTTCGTTAGTTAATTTATAAAAAAATATGATAGTGAGAGAGAGAGAGAGAAAGACAACATTAAACATTGGGACGATTAGTCTGAGTGGTAGAAAGAACCGTTTGTTCGAAAGTATTATTTTCTTTTTTGGCAAGTGTTTCTATTTACGTTGCTTTTTTTTAAAATAAATTTGCATTCCCAAATTAAGAGTTGATACCGTAAATACCAGCACATAGATTTATTGAAAAAAAGATGTTACTATTTAGCCTAATTTACTAAACGCAACACAGAATGAACAGTTTTGTGGTGGCTACAAAATTTTTTGTCAATATGTACCTCGGGAAAAAAATTATAGTACAAAATTTTATTTGGGACAGCAACAATTTGTTTTGGCCACTGCAAAATAATTTGGTAAGGTCCATTACGACAAAATATTTTGTGGTGACTAATGAGTAATTTTTTCAGTGAAGCAACCATATTATTTTGGCTGATTTTCTACTCATAAAACTTGTATTTAAGCCGGTGATTATCCAAAATTGTGTAATTCATTGCTTTGGAAAAATCAAGGTTGGAATAAAAAGTCTTTCCAAAAAAGGCGAAGGTTTTTTAATTTAAACAATAATATTCGCAAACACAACCGTCGACTTAACTGTGTTGAAGGGGCCGCAGTCGCAACTGTCGCTAGAGTACTCGCCGCCCACCAAGCAGATCCAGGATCGATTCTCAGCGCGGTCAGTCCCCAGACATTCACATATAGGAATCGTGAAGGACGGTGCCGCAGGTCGGCAGATTTGCTCAAGGATCTCCCATTTCCCCCGCTACTTTGCTCTGGCGCTGCTACATACTCACTTCACGTCACTGGTCAGCAGCGCTGAAGACCTCGATCTTAAGTGCTGACTATAACCTCTTCTATTAATTTCTTAGTCAATTTTGTTTACAGCGATAAACTGTCGGAAGCTTGGATCAGTCCTTCGGGTGGGAAAAGGATGCGGAGTGAAGCAGTGCTGCCCGGTCCTCTCCGACTAAATATAATTTTAATATCATAAAACTATCGTTTCGAGAGAGAGATTATGGTTCATTGTTAGCTTCTGTTAAATTGTATTAAAACATTCAACTGTTAATAAACTTACAATTTATTAAATTTTATTGTAAAAGTAGAAACTATTCCAATTAGACACACATAAAACCAAATTTAATAACAACTGATACCGTCTTTTTTATGACTTTTGTGTAGTTCCGAGTATTCTTGCAATTTTATCCCATAACGCTAATTCACACATAAGCAAGACTATGTAAATAACTTATACTATATCCATGCGGCGGGAGATGTGAGGAGTAACATACTATATTGCTCTCAGTATTTCGACTTTGCTGTAGACACATTACGCCGTATAACTGAGCCAGGAAAAAAAAATTAAAAAAGAAAAAATATTTGTTTCCCCTCTCCAACGAATTGACAATCGTTTTTGACTTTTCGACTGAATGTGGAATTATTGTACAATTAAACATGGTCGACATGTGAGTATCGTCCATGGTACAAAAATAATAAAAATAAGGTACAAATGATAGTTATTGTATGATCCGACAACACTGGAGTGAAGTAGCGAAAGATGACGAAATCTGTCGACGTCAGCCGAACTCGCGGCCAGTTCGGAAGGAGCAATTCTGCGGGCCCGTCCGTGATTAATGTGTTGGGAGCAGGTAGCTGACTCGAGCCCGCTCACTCCTACACACACGATCTAACGTGAGATCAACACCTAGCGATATCGCACGCAGGCGGCAAACACACGCACACACTTGAGGCCTGGCGGGATAGAACCATCTAGTGATGGATGCCCCTGCACTCTGCAACCCTGTCATTACGCGAACCCACCTTCTCCCAGCATCCTTCGGACCCGAGCCGGCATTCCATCTCCAGCCTGTTCAATATGATTTACTTTATTCGGCCGTCTTTCACTTCTCGGGATTAGCAAGGCTACCAGTTCAAAATGACCCACGTACAAAAAAAAACACTCAGTGAATAGAACACTAAGCGCTCACGTCATGGAAAAATTATTAATAAAACTTTTGTTCGAAAAAAAAAACACATTTACAAATTTAGAATAAGTATTTATTTACTGCAGGCGCAGGTTACAGGTTGATGATTAAGATCAACTATAATATCCATTCTTATATGTATTTTTGTAGGCTTCAACAATCATGTACCAAGTTAAATAAAAATATTCGATGTCAGTCAGTACATAAAAATTACATTTCAGTTTTTTTAACACAATAACAAATAAATAAAATTGTAAACATCTGCATACGTCTCTAGCAGACAACGTGACATTACAGCTCCTCCTCGGCGGAAAAGTGCATCGAGGGAGTGACCTAAGTGACCTTGATGCATTTTGATCTGACGAATCGAACCCCCAGCGCCATCTTGTTTCCGGTGAATAGAACGTGAAAGAGTCGAAAGGTAAAAAAAAAAAATTAAAAAACGGCTGAATGAAAAGAGAGTATGCCTACCGCTTGGCTTAATGGTTAGAGACTTTTGTCGGTTATCCAATGATCCCGTGTTCGATTTCAGGTCATGGCGTAATATTTACGAATACCTTACTAGGTTCAGGAGTAGGTATTGTGTTATCATTCTTATTCCATTCTTTCGGGAGTCAACGGTGAACTACATAAGTACGAAACGTGGGCACCTTTCCATGTCGCAAATTATGAACAAAATATTTGCTTTCCTGTGTTTACCGGGCTGTCATGGTCACTTAACATTTGAAAAAGCGCAACACTTTACTGAAACGTAGAGTTCACAAATAATAATAATTTATTTTGTATCTGAAATTACAATTGCGAGACATCAAATGAAAGTTCGCTCTTGCGTAGCGTAGACTGCACGTAGGAACTACGTCTAGAGCAAGACGTGATGACACGTCAAATTATACTATCTGGACTAAATATCACGGGCTACTACTACTCTTAAATGTACTGTAAATACGAATCAAAGGACTAATTTAAAACCGTGAAAGATCACTCATTGTTGGTTGCAGTATTTTCCTGATTAAATATGTTAAAACTCTAAAATCGCCGATCAGGAAAAAACAAAAGGATAAAAATCAATATTCTCTACATTCGATCAGTAATGGTGTGAATGAAACTTGTCAATGTATTTCAGACAAATAAAGTTCAAGAAAACCATGCAAATATTATTCGGCGAGATAAAATTTCGAAGCAACCGTAAAGATTTATATTTCCATTATTTTAATCAATAAATTTATGAATGAAATGAAACGTGAAGTTGTTTTAATCTTTTGAATCAAAAAATTTAGTCATCACCGTTGACGTAATAGTTAATATCAACTCAAAAGAATTATCTGATACACATAAAAAACACGCTAGTATCCGCAATTCAAATTGAATTTTGCAGCATGAGAGCTAGACCCGGTATGTGCCGAATGAATATTCGGTGTAAAGCATGCAGCAATTCATTTCGAGAACGGTGGGATGTGATAAAGGGCTGTTTTTGTAGATGTCACATAAAATTTAAGTACCTTTAATGGTAGGCTGTCGAACATTTAAATGTCCAGATGATAATATGTATTTTTAATTGTTTAAAATGTTTGTATAACACTTGTTGTTGCGTTGTGGCAAAACGTTGTTTACATTTCTTGAAGATTTACGTTACTACAAATATAACTTATTTTTACGCAGTTTCTATTTGTTCTAGTCTAACTCACGTCTTAGGACTTTGCTGTGATTACAGGTATTGTTGTTCTTATTTTACAAAGGTATGATAGTTTTATTGTAACACAAATTATAATTAAACAAGTAGAATACATATATAATATATATATATATATATATATATATTAGATTATATACAATGACGTCAGCAGCAACATAAAAGTTAGTCTTACTCTGAACTTCTTTGCATTTTCTTATATTTCCGGTAATTTACTATACTTTTCAAACTATTACTGCTTTTAACAGTCATGTTTATGTTAAGGTAAATTTTAAAACTAATATTGATCTGCGTGTACATCCTGATTTACGTTAGACATAATTTTACTTCTAGTGTTTTCCGGTAGGTTTGCTAAATAGCATGGCTACTTTTTTAATAGAAGACTCACACTGTGTACTCATAAATTTTCGGGTAAATAATATGAAACATGTTTGCGTATTAAACATACTTAGGAATTTGTTAGCATTATATTTTTACGGCATTACACGTAAAAAATTAAACATTTATGTTTACATAATTATTATTGACTGGCAGCAGAGCAAGTAAAAAACCTTGTACCTTAGTTGACAAAATGAACGAATCCTGGAGCTACAGTAAAAAACCCGCCTCGCAATTGGCATGGTTTCTATTAAAATTACAGGTTTAGTTATCACATTTTCGGTTATATGTTTCCCTAAATCACTCTAGTGCGAAATCTAGGTCGGTGCATTTACAAATACACTAGACAGTTATTGTTTCGTCTTTCACCGTGTACGCCAGTGTCAAGAAGCTGACCAAGGGGTTTTAAATGGAACAAAATTAACTAAATTCCTCAAAAAGTAACGTTGCACAGTCCAATGCATGCAAGTAAAGAAAGACCTTGAATCTTTTATTGTCATTGAAATGCAAGAGATAAATATCTCGTTAAGAGTTGGTGGAAAAATTCTGGTGGGATATTTTCAGCTTGCATAAAAATAGGCCTATGAGAAGAACTTCCGGTCTATAGGTTGCTTTATGTGTATGTGTGTGTACATACGAGTAATACTGTGTGCCGCTCATTTAACGCATTTATATCCGTAAAAATAAATTCTACATCATTCTTTGTTCTTAACAAGTAACTTATTTTTGGCATGAAAAAATGTATGCCGTACCAATATTTATCACATGTATTTTAAATTTTTTGCTAGAGTCAATTTCGTTAGGCTTAAGTACGCAAATTTGACTTAATGTGTGTTGTTCGTGACATGTTCATATTTTCAGTACTGTCCGCTGTTTTAAATTTTTAAATATATTTGTCTGGCGGAACGATTTTCCAGAATTTTATTAAAAATCGGTACACATATAATGCTAGGTACATAAAATGTCTTAGCCTTCGTGTACATTTTTGATGACGTGTTCACATTCGTAAAACAGTGGCTATTTGCACGTATGACACATATAAATAACCTTTCATCTTATATACATACATCATTCTCGGTATACATACATTTCCTAGTACCAAAATATGAA
The DNA here is from genome assembly GCA_003012365.1 of Medauroidea extradentata. Taxonomy (NCBI): domain Eukaryota; kingdom Metazoa; phylum Arthropoda; class Insecta; order Phasmatodea; family Phasmatidae; genus Medauroidea; species Medauroidea extradentata. Next base: position 35,619 of record PNEQ01107206.1, on the reverse strand, counting down.
ATTTTTATATTTTTTCATGATATGTACAATTGTAAAATTGCGTTTTTTGAACACTGATTTATCTTAAACTACGTTAGGAACTACTTCTCAGACATATGTACCCTTATAGTAATCATTGAGTGTATTTTAACTCAAAGCGTTAATAAATGTTTAAAATGGCTTCGATTTGATAGTTTCTTGACTAAATGAGATATCTTTACGAACTATTTTCCAGGATTTCAACTAACTCGTACACTTGTATAACTGTGTATAATCACCTTATTTAAGTAATTTTGAGCTTAACAAAGTACTGTTCTTTATGACTTGCAGACATTTGAATGTTTACAACGGTGTTGGGAAATATTTTAAAATATGAAACCAAATATTGCATTTTAATAGACTATTTTGTAAACGTTGATTTTTAGCTGAGCTAGTTATTGAATGTCCACTAATTCGTTAGGTGGATTGCTTTGGATAAATAAAATTCAATGTAATTTTTTTCTCCGCTACGCTACCAACATCAACGGAACGTAACACTTTTGCACTTGAACATCAAAACTCTGACTTAAATATGTATAATAGTAATATAATATATCCACCATATAACAAAACCGCATGACATAAATACACAAATATCACATTCCGCATTCCCGTTTACACGACAGATTATATTATTCTGTGTTAATTTGCACCCATAGTGAAACATAAGGCTTAAAACGTTGGTAATTTGTGTATTTCAAATGTTGCGTTGAGAAAAGAGGAAATGTGATTGAAAAGTATTTATTAAAACAATAACGAAATGAACTAAATTGTATTACTACGAAATAATTTAGTTGTTGAAGGACTTGTGACGCCGTTAATAATAAAATTGTTCTTTGAAGCAAGTCCATAGCTGTCTTATTTAAAAAAACAAGACAAGCAATTATATTTCACGTAAATCAAACTTAAAATGAACTGAAAAACAATAAAAAATTAAAAATCTAACACCAGCATTCGGTCAATAAGAACAAAATCTTCAAAAATCAATATTTAAATTCTGCTTTCAGCAAATGAACAATTGAAAATAGAACTATAAATAAACTCGAGTAAAAGAAAGCCTTGGAGAAATGAAACTAGACAATCAGTTGAAATTGTCTGAGAATATCTTGGGGAAATCAGAGCGACTATTAACCCTTTGTTGCCCTGTGTTGTTGTTAGTTCCGTTGCCGTTTATTGACCGACGGTACTTGAGAGTTCCGTTGGTCCACACTGTCATAACATGACATAAAAACATTGAACTGTCAAATCAATCAGTAAGTTAGGTATAAATGCAGTTATCTCATAAAACATTACCGTTGTTACATTGAATATAGAATAAAAAATAAATTATGTACCCATTCAAGGTCGGGGAGGGGTAATACCTTGGCGTACCCGTTCCTCTGATCTTAATCCTTTAGGCGTTTGGCTGTGGGGATATGGAGCGCAGTCTACCTCAATTTTCATCACCATTTTTTTTTATTTTTTTTATTTGTACCAGATATTTTTTTCTTACATTAGACATAAAATGAGACTAAATTTGGCTCTTACTAAAATTTTTTATCTATCATAGTTTTTGCGTAATGGCTTGTTTAATTCATATTTTGCAGGTTTCCGTTTTAACTACTACACTAAAACCAACTGATATACCAAACTCAAAACAATCACAATGGATAAAGACATTGCAGGCTACAAGGACATGCTCATAAAATTAAAAAATACAAATTATTTGAATTAAAAAAAGTTAAAACTAAAAATAAAAATTTTAAAATTTCAATAATTTTTTTAAATACAAATAATTTTTATTCTTTAATTTTATGAGCATTACAGTATAGCCTGTAATGTATTTATCCACTGTGATTTTTTTGAGTTTGGTGTATCAGTTGGTTTTAGTGTAGTCGTTAAAACGGAAACATGCAAAATATTACTAACAAGCCATTACGCGAAAACTATGAGAGATAAAAAGATTTCATAAGAGCCAAATTTAATCATATTTTTGTCTAAAATAAGAAAAAAATATTTGGTACAAATAAAAATAAAATAAGTATGATGAAAATTGCGGTAGACCGCGCCCTTAAGACCGTGGTGTATGCAGACCCCATACATGAAGTGAATTCACTAATGGAAAGGCGTGTTCCATGACTGCGAAGCAATCCGGCAACAACCAGGAGTGTTCCAAAAAATGCGATAGTCCATGCGACGTAGGGTGGAGAACTGCATTGCAATGTATGACAGTCACATCGAGCACTTGTTGTGACGAGTAGTTCAGCTTCAGCGACATGACGTTCATATGACAGTAGGTGTAGTACACCATAACTCGGTAGCTATTACGTTAACGACCTACGTGTGTAGGATCGATATGTAGTCCTTTGTGATGAATACTACACCATATCTAATTATTAAAGCAATTTTACGGGACATTCTGTGTATGTGTGTGTGTGTTGGTGTGTGTGTTTGTATTTGTGTGTGATAATGGAACATCATTAATAAATATTCAAAAAACCAGATCAAAGTTAAATGGCATGTTTAAGAATGTGTTCCGAATGTGCGTTAGACTTTGGACGTCTTGAACAACTATCCAGTGAAAAGCAATATTTTTCGCTACATCGTGAAGAAAACACGAATGAAAAATTAAATAGATTAACGGATGTAGAAAAACATGCATTTTGAACATATTTTAGCACGTATGTCTCCGGTGAAATGAAACGATATGAACTAACAGAAAAGTATGACACGTGCCTTCGGCGGTGACATGACATATGTCGGACTTAGCATGCCAGGGAACTCTACTATCCGTTTAATATATTTCCACGCATTCCTCAGAGCAGGTTGTGTAACATACTTTCTTTTCTTTTTCTCTCTTGAGTTTCCCAGTTCTAGGAAGATTATTAGAAAGGCGCCGTACCGGCTAACCGCATAAATTTGATTTGAAAATGTTTCACGCTTGCCTGAACTAGGTAACCGATCCTATTATTTTCACGCATGTAAAGAACTTTAGCTGTTTTACAGGTTACACAAGTGTGAACATAGCGTGCGCAACATTCATTAGTAGGGTGTAACAGAAAGCTACAGAATCGCTGAAGGTCACTCGGAAAAATTAAGCATTCTGGTCAGCACCGAATACTCTGGCACAACGGAGATCACCATTTTATTTGTGGGGACAGAATTATTTCTGTCATCAAATTTTGCAGTGGCTACAAAAAAATGCTGTAAAAAACGATAAAATGTTTGTAGTGTCCGTGTTGACGAAACCTTCTTTGGCTACAAAAAAAAAAACATTTTTTTCTGTGTATTTCGTACGTCGAGGAAAAGAAAATGATACCTATTCCACACTTTAAAATCATTTTTGTCTTATTATTGTAATATTTTTTTTTAATAAGGGATGCCCGCAAATAAGTTGTGACTAAATACACAATTATGACAGTTCGTAGTCATCACATTAAAAAGATCTATTAATAAACATTTATGTCTGAAAATCTAACCTTTACGCATCATTAACGGTAAATGAATATGTTGAAAACGCCTAGAAACACTTCAAGCACTACTTGCTTCATTATTTAATTTCGATATTCTTTATGTCAATTTAACATGCCCTTTGGAAAGTTGAAATTTTTTGTAACCAGGAAAATATTTTTTTTTCTTTCTTCGTACCTTTCTATGCACAGAAAAACTTACTGGGGGAAAATATATATGGTTTTTGTATTGGTGACTTCTTGGTAAAACTTGTAAATATCATTAGTCTGATATGGCATGTCTATTACACCTACAACATGGTTAATATCCGATACAAAATTAATAAACACGTGCTTTCAAGTTCGGCCTGAAGTGTTTTTTTTTATGTTTACTTTGCTTACTCTTAGCGCTTATATATTTTATTTACTTTAATTCGAACACATGTTTCTACGAGTTTCAAATTCAGAACAAATATTCTCCAATTAGTTTTTTTTTTATTTTATGTCTAATGTAGTTAGCTATTATTTATGAAAGCAGAAAATTAAGATAAATTTAAGTAATTTACGTTGCTGTTTTTATGTTCCGTAATCCATCTAACCGGAATGAATTATGATAATTTTACCGAACACATTAATAAATTGTATCAGTGCTTCAAGAAAGATATATTTTTTACCTTCGAGTATAATTGCAGGGTGAACTTTTGTAAACAATAATATGAGTAGGCCTACAAGCTTTTCGTTTAGTTGCATTAAAATGTTTAGTAACAAAATTTAATATGAATCTGGTATAAAATTGTGTACAAATTTTCGTGATTTTTCTCAAATAATCAACACTTCTTTCTCTTAACCGTTTTGAACTATGGCAAATAATAAGAAAATTTACATTATTCATTTTACTTAGGCGATGATTTAAAAACAATGAATAATAATTTTTTTTAAAGATTTTAAATGTTTCCAAATGAGTTTATACATACTATGGTAGTAACATAGATGACGAGGATACACAAAATGACATTTTATCCCTTTTCGCCCTTCAGAAACTTAATTAAAATAAACATGAAATAAAGTAGAGTGCATGATATCATCACACCTAACCGAAATGAATAATTATATATAAATAGAGAGAGAGAGAGAGAGAGTGAGAGAGAGAGAGAGAGAGGATTAAAAAAATTATTACATGGCATCCACTTGGAGGTCGAATTCCGAAAATTCCCTTTTAGTGAACATGGCTCTACGCATTAAAAAAACCTGAAAATTCACGTTTCTAGGTCAAGCGGGTTGGGCTGGGATTATATGTCTTACGGTCAGTGAAATTCAAAATGTTTACTGTTGTATTTAATCTTAATGTTTTTTATATTAGTTTATCGTGTAGTTGAAATGTGAGAAATTAATTGACACGAATTCAGTTAAAATAAGACGTAAACATTTGTTTGCATCAGTATCTCAAGTTGTTATTTTGTTCCATGGAGAGTTAACACAACACATTTAAAACACTAGCACTTAACTAATGTTAGTTACGAAGTTTGAATATTAGAACACTTAAAATTTTTTCTATATAGATTCTCGATCAGCTTGTTTTGTGCTATTTTTGTGTGGCTTCAATTCAAGGAAGACCACATGGCATTCCCACGTATGTTTGTAACATTTATTTCAATATGTATCCAATTCGTCATTTGAACCAAAGCAGGAAGTTTAGATTAAAGAATGGACTCAACCTAAAATGTTAAGAGTAATTTGTAGTCGGTTTCGCATACTTGTATATTAAACGTAAAAAAATAACTTGTGCGAAGTGACTGATACTGTGCTGGACAATCGAAACATGTATTGGTATGAATGCCAGTTGAAATTTAAAAGCTGATATTCCTTACGTGTAGTTATGAATATTGTCACGACGCTTATTTTCGGGCATTTATATTTTTGGTTTTTTTTTCTCATCCATACTTGAAATAGATGGTGAAGTTTTTTTGGTTTTTAAATTTAAAGAGTATTCAGTTCTTGGGAGTCTTTGCTTTACATTTAGGAACATAGAAATCTAGAGTGTTCTCTCACAGTCTGTCATGAGTTTTTTATTTTTGTTCACTGTTCCTGGTAGCCTGCAGAGTTTGTTGCCACTGCAGTGCTAGTAGATTCCTTTGCGGGCAGTGTCCCGGTAGTGTGTGCAGGCCGATGGCCTTGTGTGAGGTTGTCGGCAGGAGGTGGGTGTGGTGATGGATGTTTTGGTGTCGCCGGACGGTCGTGTGCTGTGGGTCCTTCTGGTACCTTCAGCGTGCGGCGGCCTTCCGGGGGCACTGGACGCCTCCGTCAACACTGCCCCGCTCCCCTATCCCACATTAACAGCTATTGTAGGGCAGACGCACGGGCAAGAAGTGCACTACAGCACATTTCTGTCGTTCCGCTATCGGACAGTCCCCCCGCCCATGACGTCAAATCTCGCTGACGAGTGAATGCCCTGTGGGACAGAGAGGGTAGATGTTGCGCCGATTTGGAATGGTCGCTGCTGACGATTCCAGGAAGGTAAAAATCATGGAAGGTTCTCGACGGCGCATGTTTTGGCGGACTTCTTTTGTAGGACTTTTCGTGGACTTCTTGGGTAGAGCTTTTTGGATGATTTTTGTTGAGCTTTTTCGGACTTAGGCAAATATGGCGATGCCCCGATGGGTGAGGCGTAAGCATAAGGGCTCGGGCTGCCAGATGGTAGGAAATTAACTTAAGTTTTTTAGTTAGTTTTGTTTATTATCTATTTTATTTCGGTTAGTTATTTAATTTCTAAATTTTATTATGGAAAAAGAAGATTTCGTAGCCCTGAGATGGATGAGACTTCGCTGGACAGGAACATCAAAATGATGAGTATTCTTTATTATGATAATTATTATTAATTCCCTCTTAACTTTAGCGTTCGTTATTGGTTACAATAGTCGTGGATTCCCTTACGTGTGTATTTGTCGTTGGCCAGTACAATCGCCGTTTATTAAATATATCAGGGTAATGTAATGGCCTCGGTATTCATTGTAATGACAGAAACCACTTTACTGTGCCGTATCATCTATTAATGCAATACCGGGTCACAATTCATCACACCATAATAACATATATTTGTAGCTTCAAGTAGCTAATACCTTTACCAAATTGTAATACATTTCGAGTAACAATACAGTAACTTATTTTTGTATAACATTTTATTTTAATCTTTTGTAATTAACTCCAATTATTTGAATTCACTCTTTCAGTTCAAGTATACGAACTGTAGTCCCCTTAACATTAATTGATAGCCCCTAATTGTAGAACATGTATCTTGATTTAATTACTTTATTTATAGATGATTATGGGTGACAAGCACATGCGCGATACAAGATAGGAGACACAACCCGTATTGGGACGTTAGTCTATGTTCGATTTTCAGTAACCCTCGCATTAGATAGATTGCCAAGTGTAAATTATTATATTGTTTCAGTTAGTTTGTTGTGCTCTACCATACAATACTTTATGTAGGTAGGCTACAAGGTAGAAATTCTGTCTTTAAAGTGTTTGTTTGTTTTTATTTTATTTAAGGAGCTACGCACTGTATGTGTTTAAACCTCCCAGTGTTGTTTTAATAATTACAGAGTTTATTTTATCTTTATTACTTATCGTTATGGTTCAGTCAAATGCTTCTTTTATTTACTTGTGATGCTTATTCCCTTTCCACCTCGCATTGCTAGTATTCAGTTAAATACATCCCCCCCTCAGTCCTCACTTACATTTAAACACTTTAGCTACATACATGTAGTAACATAACTATCAACGCAACGACACTGTCTGTCCCCACGTCTGTTTAATAATGTATTATTTTTACTTTATTTATTTTACTACGCCCAGCCTCGTGACAATATTTACTATATGAAATAAACACAAACATTTAGTTACACAACACTGAAAGTATGAGGACTTCATACAATACGAGTTCTCGAAGCAGGATAGAAATCATAACGCAGTGGCGTTATTGACCACAATAAAGTGAGTACCTCTGATTTCATGGAGTTATTTTAAAGGAAAAAAAACTATCTAATTCTTTATGATCGATTACGAGGCCGTGTATAGATAATAACGACGAGGAGTGAGGAAGAGGTAGCGGCCACCCTCTTAAGGGTGTTCAAGTGTGATAAAGTCTAAATTTTATATTTATATGAAATAGTGTTAGTTTTGTATATTATACTTGTGAGTGCAGTTTTCCCTTGCGAAGCAATCTTAGTTTTCATAGTTTTCTCATAACGGTCCGTCAAAGTCAAAATTGGCGTGTTCTGCTGACATGCAAATAAGGAATAACAATTGACTTACTTACGTGAAATAATTCATAGTGAAATAACGTATTATGAGCTAAATAAGTATATTTCTTAAAGTAAATAATTTGCCAAAATTATTACAACTTATGTTTTAAAAAAAATATGGTACATAATAAAATCGATTTCCATAGTTTATATGTAACTATTTATCGATATCTACTGCCTTTCTAGATTTTAAAAATCAAACTTACTAAAATTGCATAAATCGTTAACAGTGGCAAAACCTTGTGTGGCTTGGGAGGGGGAAGTTGTAGATTAAGTTACTCGCCTTCCCCTCCTTCTCTTCCCACCTTTCTCCAGAATGAGGTTTTAGAATCACGTTTATATATATTTGTAGGGAAACTGTAGACTAACACACCCAACGTGTCAAATCACATTGCAAGATGTACGTTTTTACACAGGACGTTAATAAATGACGTTTAAAACTCTCTGCCACGCCGTAGGAGATGCTAAGACGAGTAAAATGATACAGATCACTAGGTGTCACGAACGCTGGGAGGTGCCTGAAAAACGGCGCATAACTTGTGCGCGAGTGTGTGTGCCCGCGCGTAGTAATCATCGAGAGAGTTCCCTATTGAGAAAGTAAAGAAACGGACAAGCCAAGTCAGCACACGTCACTAAATGCAGCTGTAAATTCAGCTGGGATGCAGTCACGTTATCCCAGCTGGCTTGCCATCACGTTATCGTATACGTAGCCAAACAGCGTCCGACGCGATATTCCGCGTGTCTCGGACACCACACCGCCAATTTGTCCAGCAACGTACAGCAGGGCACAAGAAATATGAGCGCATCTCAACATCACGCCGGGGGCAAGTGAAACAAATTACAGTCATCAATCGCTTTGCGCGTACCTCCGCAACACTGTCAGGTTTGAAAAGTGAAGTTCATTATTTTTTTATACACCCAGTCGCCATGTTAGGTACTAGGAATCTCTACCCACGTAACGTTTTGGACTCAAGTTGTGTAACAATGCAAAGTGGCACAGTGGCAGTAGAGCCGAAATGAATTCTAAAGGACTTGTGTAAGATGTTTGCTTTAAATAAAGTTGATTTATGTTTTATTTCGTTAGTTTTTCGAGAAGTATTACAAATAAGTAAAATTATATCGATCACGTTTGGAATATCCTAGAGTAAACAAACTGCCACGAACATGTTGAGTGCCAAAGTAGTGTTTTATGTACAACGTTGGCACTCTTATTGTTGCGCCCGCCACAATTGCACACGTGGATTACATTTTATTAACTCCGGCGAATAACAAGTGAACTCAGGAACATGTTTTAATTTGGACGACTGACTGAACACATTTTGCGTGTTTGACGCATGCTCTCTAAATTTAATGAGTGTGTATTCATTAACTCATTACAGTTGACTTTTCACAATTTCTTTAATGATGATTAGGACACCTGCCTTAAACTATACATTGCAAAAGTGAAATAAAGAGACAGATTAAATAAGTAAAATTCCCAATCGGAAAGTTAAAAATTGTGTGTACGTAGGTGTAAAATTTAGATTGTTTTACATAAAATCGATAAGGTTTTTTTCCGTACCATACAAAATTCAAGAAAATAATTTTCCTGCAACCGCCAAAGGTTGAACAAACAAAACTTGGCATGTGCAAGACTGACAGGTCAATTATTTTTACTACGCTTTAAAGCGGGAATACTGCTTGTTTCTAGGCGTAGACAGTGCAAATATATTCTGAATTTTTCTGTCCTTTAAAAGTTTGTAATAAAGTGAGACTTTTTAAATGCAGCGTTTTGATCTACAATTATGAAACCAAAAATACCTAAAACAACATACTGCGTATATTTCAGTTTCGCAGTGCACAGTAATGTGTAACTTGTCGAAACACATACTAATGTTACAAGTTTGAGACAAAAACTTTATATGTGGACAATTCCCATGAGTTCTTTTGGGATAGAGATCTTATAATTAGAAATGAAAGAGTTAAGTACTGGGTTTAATAGCTCACAAAGCTACGAACACAAAACAGTAATCAACTACAACTCACAACAGAATTAGTTATGCACACCATTACTTCTGTGTCACAGATGCGTTAAATATCTTTGGCAATTAAAGCACAAGGATATTCACCATTAATAAATTAAAGTCTACAAAGAACAATAAAAATTCAGTCATATATCCATTCAACAGTCTCTAAAATAGTGACAGTGTACATTAATAGTCCGCAGTGGTGATGAATCGCCGTGTGCTGTGCAGCACTCCGAGTGCACCGCTGTCTTCACTCTTGAGGTCTTCGGCTCGACTCCCGCCGCCCACCACCTCTTCGCTTGTCAGCCCGCCGCAGCAGTCCTCTTGTTTCGCCTAACACTGCTCCGAAGGTAACCGCCTACCGCTTCACAGTAGACTCTGACGTCACCAAGACTTCTTCACCAGTTTTTCTCAACAAGCATAGCACCTTCCTCTAGCACTACCAACAGCGAACTCTCTCAAATATGTCGATTCGGCCCTCTTATACTCTTCGAAACAGTCGGGGAATAACCGCATTACAGGGGTCTAAAAATAGACATTTCATCATGTTTCGGACGTTATTTGAGTCTCGTAGGCCGCTTCGCATGGTAAAAGCGCAGTTGGGACAGGTATCTATGACGTAGCTTTGGCGTGACTTTCATCACGTAGCCACTCGGCTCGTGAATCATGGGCCAGTCCACAAAGTGTTAGGAAACAGCTGCCGACCACCAGCCTCCAGGCACATGGCACGCAACAATAATATACTTCAGTAACGAGGAAAGAAAACTTTGTTGCAGGCTTGGTTTGGAGTAGAGATATTATCTACCTGTAAATACGTTTCAGTTGCAGATTAAATCTGCAGTATTTAAATGATACACTTATATGTAAATACTGTAATGAAGAAATATTTACCGGTAAACTAATTCGTTTTTCATGCAACACAATAGCTTAATTAAATTTTAAAAACATTGTAGTTATGCCAATGGAGAGTTTGGCACAAATTTAAAATTTTGTTGATGTTTAACAGAATATAATTGTAAATATATAAGCACGAAAAGCAATAATTGTAAACCATACAGGAGCACCACGCTTCTTATTCTTTGGACGCCAAGTCACTTATCTGCTATCCGATCTCCTCACAAATGAACATTTCTTATGCGGCATTTCATTGTGACAAAAATATATTATTATACAAAAATGGCAATCACCTAAACGTTAATTTAATTTCCGAACTGGAAATATAATACAGAAGAACCTTGCACAAATAAATCGGTTCTAGTAATTTTGTTGTATCACTTATGCGTCAGTTCCCAAGTAAAATTTTCTGATACCTTAGTGTCTTGGGCCGGAGATAACCTTAATGTGGTTTGTTGTTGGTTTATTAAACCAGTTAAGGTTAAATAATCACATTTTAGATCATTGCCTACTCTAGCAGTTTGTGACCGTACGTAGAACTAACTCTTGATGAAGCTTGTTTAATACTGTCCTTCGTCGATACGTACCTGTGAATTCAATTGAAACAGAAAGTATTGCAACAATTCCTGAGTAAACTGTAGTGGTATTCCGAAAAGGTGGGAGGGGGTAAATCTTATGCACTTGTATACGGTAACAGTTGCCGATACACCTCTTTAAGAGACGGCGTGTCGTTAAGAAATGCTAGAGTTACATAAAGAAACCCATCAATCCCTCATCACACACGAATCGTTTTCAAGGCTGTCAGAGATGCTTAACCCAACGGCACAATAACGTTTTATCCGCGGTACTTGCAAGTCACCATGTAATACTGCAACGTATTAAGAGAAGTTCTCAAGGGGAAGACGTACGCCAGCTCATCACCTTGTTAATAGAGGCGACGAAGTATGTGATGAACCAGTAAGAATAAGCCTTACTTCCCGCAGCCGACCGCGGTTGTTGTACTCTAATGGCACGCAAATAAGACTTATAACAGCATATTATTATATGATGAACCAAAACCAAACGGTTCAACTACATACACAGGGAAGAAGTACTTTATTCCTTTGCGTTCAGGAGACTTAGAGCCAATTTCCTAAAAACCAGTTTTTTGACATTAACACTTCATTTATTTCTCTCTAATAAAATACGACACGACTAAGGAATATATGGCGTACATTGGTACCGGTAATATAATTTTACATTTCCATTAAAGACACTTTGTTACCAGAAAAGTTGTTTTAGGACATTTGTGTATACGCACGAACATTGATTTTACAAATACGTCTTACTAGAGACTCCTCTTAGCAGGACATAACCGAGAATACTGCTACAGTGCGCTGTCATGTGCCATATATGTGCAGAATTGGCATTGGCAACATTGCCAGTACATTTCCAAGCATGCCGCTACAGTGCACTGCTATGTGCCAAGTATGTGCAGAATTGGCATAGGTAACATTGCCAGTACATTTCCAAGCATGCTGCTACAGTGCACTGCTATGTGCCAAGTATGTGCAGAATTGGCATAGGCAACATTGTCAGTACATTTACAAGCATGCTGCTACAGTGCTTGGTTATGTGCCAAGTACGACCAGAATTGGCATAGGCAACATTGACAGCACATTTCTTGCGTGTCGATGGCACATGAACAGAGCCATTTCTAGATAGGTATTCATATTGTAACACCTCCAAGCGGGGTACAAACATTTCGAATTTCGTCACTGACTTTCATAGTAATTACAATACATAATTGCAGAAAGTGTTATTGTCTGTATTATAATTGGGTACTGCGATTCAAGTTCAGTGACATAAAAATATATATTTATGCGCTAATCCAGTAAACAATATTTTTTTTGTGAATAATTAATGTTTTTGTTGTGAAATGTATACTAATAAATTTATAATGACACTCAAAAAGTGCTTAAAGAACCCTATTTCTCTTATTAAAGCACATTAATATAAAATTACCCATTTACCAAAGTTTTAAACCGTTGTTCAGAAGTTAAAATAAAAAAATGCATGCGGAATGTAACAACAGTTTCGTTGCATCCACGTGTGAACAACGTAAATTCGTTACGTTTGTAGAGTGAGGAACATAAATAAAATCATATATATATATAATTATTTTAGTGTTATATTAAAAGAAAATTTACCTGAGCTTTTCATAACAATACCTATACAGATGAAAAATCTTCATTCTACTTATCGCTTCCGCCACCCATTTAAGCAAACCAAGCTATGCAGCGCAATTGTGTTAATATGCCTTGAATTATGAAGGAAACAGTTTACATTTCCTGTCAGGCTATGGAAATATACGTCCTTTTCACGGTTTTCATAAGTAGATCTAGGCGGATCAAGGTAGGTGTGGTTAAATTAGGCGACGGCCTCAGTGAATAAAGAGTATGTTGCAAGTATCAAACTTCTGTTAAAATAGGGACAACAAAGCAGTTGGCAGTTGGTACTATGAGACCTGTTCATTCAACAATCTGTTTCGTAGAAGAAACAAAGAGCCTTGTTGCTTTTACACAACGTATGGTAACTTCTACACAACATATTGTTGAAGGAACTGTCCAGAGTAGTACCAACAACCAAACAGTTTTATTGTCCTTATTTTAACACAAGTATGGTACCTGCAACTGTACTTTTTTTTTTTTTTTTTTTTTCAGTGTTGGCGATTATCTTTGCCTCCGGTTTCGTCTGATATGTAACTGCCTCATGGCCAACGAAACTCTAAGATACACATACACCCCGTCCCTTTCCCTCCTGCACAAATCACGATATGGAAAATCTCTCAGAGCACTCACCAACCTACAGTACTGAACACAATTTTCAATTATGCAGAATGATATTCAAACTGCAAATTTCATAAAAACTGACCTGGAGTCATTAAAACAAAGAGGAGTATCTCGTACCCCTCAAAACTTGGAAACTATAGCCTAGTTGTCGTACCTGAAGCCTTGTATGCGACAGAAACCATAGTATTAAGAAGGAAGACGCTAATTCCCGACATCGAGGAACAAGAACAGAACATTATTAGACAAACACAATCCGCAATATTGTTCTATATCAAACATGAATGAGACTTGGTACAAAGGAACTTTATGAAAAAGAAAATCATAGATATATTAAGAAAAGACGCCTTCTGTTCTACGGACACCTATGACAGATGGCTGCTGGAAACACTCACTAAGAACTTTTCAACATCGTTAATGCTTTAAAACTAAACACCAGTTCGATGAAAGAGACACAAGAAGACCTAACACATTTGATTATTTAAAATTAATGATTTAAATAGATAAAGTAATTAAGAAATTATATCAGATAATACAGCACTGAAAAATTCTCGAGAAATGAAACATTTTGCATGCTACCTCGGTGTAGTGATTACTGTTCATTAAGAGCGCAACCTACAACTTTCTCAAAGTTTATTGCCGTGTATTCGTTATTACGTATTATTTTTAATGAAACTCTTACACATGTGCCAATGTGTCAATGTACTAAAAAAATATAACTTACTTCAAATAATGAAGGAAGGGTAGTTTCAAAGCATCACGTGAAATAGAAAAAAAACATTTCGGACCCCCTCAAAAAGGGCTAAAAACAACTTTATTAACCCTTTGTGTCTGAATAACTATTCACGAGATTCGTTTGAAACTACTAGGGAAACACGCAATTGACTAAACTTAAACTTTCTACCAGTAAAAAGCCGAGGGTCACCACTAAAATTGTCAGTCAGGCGAGTGATCTACTATACAACTGCACGCCGTTTCAATGTCTTGCGGTAGAGGCGATACCGCACCAGATGAGCCTGGCAACTACGCCGTGCCTCACTCTCACGAACACACGGCCGGTAGGCGTAGGTGGACTCCTAAAGTACTTTTAGGATATTTTTCAGCTCATAGGAATCTTAAAGTAGGGATCAGTGTGTTTATTCAGTGTCCTCTTAAAAAACGTATTTAATTAAATCGGTTTTTTTTCATGGCACATCCAATACGTGTATATATGTTTGTAAGTTTTAGAATATTCAGCAAGTAAAATAAAAGAAAAAGGTAAAATAAATTATAAATACAGAGCTAATAAAAATTAACTAGTTAGTAGTTATTTTGTAATCATTCCTTGAGAGTTAATTCTGAATAAATTAGAGTCATAGCTTTGCGTATTGTCTCCTACTATAAGTAACTATAAAAACCTATAATAACTTAGAATTTGTAATTGTAGTTCCTTAAATAGGGTGCGGTAATGTGTGTGAGGCATAAAATATATACTCTGGTAAGAGTGCGGCTGATATCCGTATGCAATGCGATGTCACCTCCAGGTGAATGTCAGTCTATTAACATTAATTGAATTACTATTGTTAACTTTAGTAGGCCTATGTCTTTTTGAAAATTGATAGTCCTATGTTGTTATGGAATCATTGTTTAAAGTCGAGCACATGCTTATAAATTTGTCTTTCTAACCCTACGGCAGTCTAAAATAGAATAATCTTGCAGCCATTTTAACGCAGTTCAAAAAATCATGTTTCTAATATTCGTAAAGAATCTTTTGAACTTTCAGAGCCAACATATGAAATGGGTTTTATTTTGTACATATAGGCTACATTTCTAATGGATGTTAAGGTGGTGCCTGCCAAAGTCGATGAGCTATGTGCAGAGTTTCGTCCGGAAAAGTGTTAATTTGAAATCTATACTACGTAAACAATTGATGTTTGCTTGAGATCATTCAGAGAACGTTATACGCGTACGTATCCTTTTTAGTGGCTTCTTAAAGTTACTTTCTCGTGGCCACAGTAAGCAAAAATTATTTTTTCGGTCCTTTTTAGGCAACATAATCATTGTTAAGAATACTTACAAAGGCGTAGGAGAATACTGCACAGCATTATCTCAACTATAACGTCATAATATTATATGGTAGCCATTGAATGTTTTGTGAAGGTGAGATATCGTCGAGAAGACAACGCTCCAGTACTACAGGGTGAGGCGTAATGGCGTTATATGTCACACTCAGGTCTCCAAACTTTCTTGACTTGAACGTCCAAAACACTTTCACACAGGCGGCCGCCTTAAGGATGTTCAGGTGGGGGAAATTCGTGATTTTATATTTGTATGAAACAGTGTTAGTTTTGTAGATATTGCTCGGGAGTATATTTTCGTCTTAGAAAAAAGAACAGCTCAACCAGTTTTCCCATAAATGCAATTCAAAGTCAAAATTTGCACGTTTTTAGTTCAAATAAACCGTAAAAACCAATTTATATAACAAAATAACAAAACTCACACTGAAACTACATGTCACGGCCTATTGTTTGACATGTTTTAAAATCAATTAAAAAACATTTTTGTATGTTAAAAAATCGATAAAAGAAGCAGAAAAAATTAAAAATTTCAGATTTTAAATATTTTGTAATAGATTTGTATAGGAGTAGCTGGCGATATGTACTTTCAGAGTGATTTTCTCTATTTCATTATGTTCATTGGTTTTTGCGGACAATAAGAAGAAAAATCGTGCAAATTTTGACTCTGAATTGTCATTACTGAAAAATTGACCGATTTATTATTTTTTTATAAGAAGAAATTTTACTCCAAAATAACGCCTTCAAAACTAACAATATTTTTCACAAATCTAAAACTACGATTATTCCCCACTTAAACACCATTAAAAATAGCGTGGCATTCAAATGACGTCAGTCTTCCTATCAAGTCCTAGTTTTATAAAGCGCTTAGTTGAATGCAAACAGCCTGAATGGACGGTCTATGTAGGGAGTGGGTGGCGTTGCTTGCTCGCACAGCAGTAGGACATTATTGTGACTTTGCGTCATGCTGTGCGGCAAATAAGATTGGTCTCAGTTGCACGCCGGTAAACCCCGTAGATTATCCTTTATGTTGCTCCTTCTAACCTTTACTAATAAAGACACCGACACTCCACTACAGATAACTGCGCTGTATATCTTCGTAGACAAATAATTGAAAAATTTCCATTATAGCATTACATAATTGAAGTGTGCTTTTACGTTCTATCCACACTGAAAAAAGAGTATAGTTGGTACGTACCATACTTGTGTTAAAATACGGACAACAAAACAGTTTTGCTGTCGGTACTATGTAAACTGGTCCTTCAGCAATATGTTTTGTAGAAGAAACAAAGAAACTTGTTGCATTTACACACCAGATGGTAAATTCTACAAAACAGATTGTTGAAGGAACTGTCCAGATGGTACCGACAGACAAACTGGTTTGTTGTCCCTATTTTAACAGAAATAAGGTAACTTCAACATTACTTTTTCTCAGTGCATGAAGAAAAACATCATAAATATAACTTCACAGAGAGGCATTCACTGGCGAGGAATCACCCAATCGTCTCTGTCAAGAAACCACGTAGCATTCGCCTTAGGCGATCTGGGGAAACCAAATCAAAACGAAATCAGGACGGCCGAAGCAGGTATTCTTACCCGAGTCATCCATTGAAACATTATACCATCCCAATGAAACTTTGGACGATGCCGGTTTACAATAAACGTATTCGAGCAAAATAAACTGTTTCGAATTTTCTCGTTATAAATTAAATTATAATAATAAAACACGCGCTTAGGAGTTCTGTTAGTTCACAAGAATATATGATAATTCACATCTTCAAAACGAACGTCTAAGCAATATACTAAGAAACAAAAAAAAAGAACAATATATTAAGACACTACAGGTAATTTCTAAGACGAAGGTGATGTTGTACATGTGGCAGGATTACACACAATGACGTCACAGACGCGGTGATAGACGACATAATGATGACAATACAGAAGAACACAGTAGTGGTGCTTAGACGAACTTATCGCAACGTTACGGGAATTGACATGTTCTCTTGTCTTAAGGAGAACAGAAATAGAGAAATTTGAAAGAAATATGCGGTATATAATAGCTTAAAGCCCTTATGATTAAGTATCGCAAAATAACCTTACTCTCCAGTAAGATTTCTGTTCTCTAAATATTGTTTGTAGCTACGCACGTGTATGTATCTGCATTATAACATAAATTTTCTTTAATTTGCTTATAGTTAATTTTAATAGATTATATTATGCTGCATTTAATGCATTATTTACAGTGGTATGTTCATAAAACGCACAAAAAGTCTTTATGTATATATTAATGACTTTATTAAATTTATCAACACTGCCTCCACGAAAGGGCTAAAAGAGTAATAACTGGTATTTTTTAACATGTTGATCTCCATATGGATTATCTTATCACAAAATGTTGTGGCTACGATTAAATTTGTTTAAAAAAATTGATGTGTTATAATTATTTTGCGAGATGGCCAGACATCAGATAACAGTACTAACATCATGCATTTATGTATTGACAAAATAAGGAACCGGTACCTATTAATTCTTTGTTACTGAAACCATTTTCTTATTACAGATATTTTAATAGTTTGAGACATATTTAGAAACGTTTGCAGTTCTAGTACCGCTAGAAAACGAAGTTCGGTATCGATGGGGAAGTAAATGTTTTAATGTTGTAAATGTTGGCTACATGAATAGCTAACACATTAAGTAACATTTCGGTGCACTATACTTTATTAACAAAAAAAAAAAATAAATCCAGTTTGACAAACTAAATAAGCGGAAAAATTATGCATCCAAACGAGTTTCCGAAGAGTGTGAGAGGGAAGAATCTATTATGGTATAACAGTAAAGACGCGAACGCCACTTTGCCGTACTGTATTCGGCGCTCATGAACGAAGTCACCTAAACTGCGAGTTAGGCCCTATAGATAAGTAAGTATTGCCAAAGGTTAAAGGAACCTATCAATTTAATCGCAATCGAGGATTTATTGGTCATTTAGGTCGCCGTGCCAGTTAATGTTCACGAACTGCGACGAACTAAGGTCGACTAAGTATACGTATAAAGCCTCAGCATTCCATTTTGGAAGAAGGCGATAAATCGCCTTTATGAAGCATTCAGTTCCGGCACTATAGACGTTAGAGTAGAGATAAAGGTGAGCTTTACTCGCCTTAAACGTCTTTTCAGTATTCGGAACCAAGATAATCGGACGTAAAAAGGATCGCAAAACATTTTTATATAATATTTGGCCTCAAGAAAGTAACTTTTATGTATTTATAGAGGACCTGGATAGGATGAACTCGGTGTGACGTTTTATGTTGCTGTTTATAAACAGATAAGTTATCACTCATAACGTTGAGTAGTTTTAGAATACGTCAGTGTCGGAAGAAGCTCTGCAAGCCTTCGAAATTTTTCAAGGTTATTCTAAAACTACTTGTCGATCATGAAAGACGTTTATTGGGAATATCAATAAAAGAACTTTGCACTCGTGTGCGCCATATTCCGGAGAACCACAACTCATTAACTAATGTTTTCCTAGCAGCTTAATATTGCTAACATTAGTGTTTTTGCGATAATTTTAGGGTAAATTACGAAAATCTTGGAGCAAAATGTAATAAAAGGTAAAGCGTGTACAGAACAACTTAATCTTGAATATGACGTCATAAAATGAAAGAGTCAACAATGAATGTCTCATTGGAGATGAGATGTTGGATAGAGGACTGCACGCCAGTTCGCTGACATACGCTTAGAGACCATGATGAGGTGTAATGTATATGCTGCCTCGTCCTTACCATTCCTGCACTTTTAGGTCTCTAACGCGCAAAATACGTCCGCCCTATTCTTCTCGTCTGAGAAGAGAGGGGAATCAAAGTGGTGTCATTGGCCGGAGTGGAGTATCTGTGAATGTAGAAGAGCAAAAGTGATAGGAAATACGAAAACAAGATTCACCTTTAGTCAGTAAGTTTCTAAAAGGTTTTAATACAGATATGTATTCACCAAGGATGTATGTAAGTTACTGTAGTGAAACTACTTGCTTACTTGAAGAATATTTACTATGAATATATGGTTTACAGTATTTTGCTGGAATCCTATTTTTTTGCAGTCGTGTTGATATTCCAGTATCAAAACTTCGACTATAGTAAAACAGATACGGTCTTTGTCTTTGCTTAAAAAATGTTTTACAGTCGCAGGTGTACTATTCTTTGAAAGAATAGAATAAACAAATTCTCCTGAAATTGCGCTAACTTATTAACTAGAGAATTCATCCTTCTTCGGGTCGGAATGGCGTTGTCGGGCAGCTGCCAGTCAGCTTGTGTATTGCGGGCGGGAAGCTGTAGATAGGACGTCTGTGGAGACTGGCGCAGAGATGATTAATGAGCAAAACATAGATCTTCAGTGGCTTGACTATCTCCGGCTACATTTGCCACGTCGCTTCCACTTAGTTCTGATTGCGGCCTGTAGGGCCTTCATTCAGCGAACACTCTTTCTCTGGCGTAGTTAATGTCCCAGCGGCACCTTTGTCGACCTGCCGTTACATATTACGTCCGGCTGTTAATTGGGCTCTCTCCATTAGACTGCCCCTGTCCGTTGCCGAATACAAACATAAGAAAAAACACGCACTGTAAAGAGAACGAATTTTAAATCAGTGTGACCGTGCTATAAAAAAATCTATCAATCCTAATCTTATATTACGAAGGCGTGATTAAGAAAATCTAATAGCCTGTCTACTTTAAGAGTCACCCAATTCTTAATAAATATATGTAAAAATAATTAAATTATTACTGTTGTTTCGAAAATAATTATTTTATTTTAATAATCTAATTTTACTTTAACTGAAAATCCTCAATTTCTCATCGCCGTACAAGTATTTAAAGAGAAACGGCCGTGGTACGTGGAAGTCATTAAACGTCTTATTTTTGTTAAATGACCGAAACAATCAATATCGCTCTTACTAGTGGCCTTTAATAGCCTCGTTGTGAACGAGTTCTCGAGCATCACTAAACTGATTAAGGAGTCCGCACGTCTGGCTATTTATTTGTAATGCAACGTGTATTTGACGCAAATTTTAACTCGCAGTTGACAATCCCTTCAAGAGAGCTGTAGGTGGTTTGCGATGAAGTAAGCACTTCTAAATACCACCTTGTCTAAAATATTAACTAAAGTAAATGTAATATTAGTTACTTAAATTTCGGAAGTTAATTTTCATTACGGTATATTCTACACACTTTGATTGTTTAACTAAAAGTGACAGGGAAATACAAATCGTGTTAAAGGAATAAAGTATCTAAGGCTTCGAATGTGCGCACTTTATTCTGAACCATATATAAGTAAGAATTGTGCGCACAAATTATAATAAGCTGGTAGTTCGTTAATCATATTAGCACCAAGTTGTAAATTGTAAGATTTTTTTTTGGTCCACAATTTTGAAATTTAGCACAACACCAATAAATCAATCAAGAATGTATGTAAAACTAGGGATACTGTTTCCAACAAACTTAAAATGTTCTCATTCCATTAACGATGCTTTCGTGTACATAATTAAGGTTTATTGGTGTTAGTTTTTTGTAATATTTATTGAACTAATGGATCGATTGTAAATAAGTTTCATAATTTTGCATTTCATCATTCAAGTTTTAATTCGGTGAACTTTATTATTGTAGGTTCCCTGGTTCAAATGATAGAATGAAAAATATAATAATAATATAAAAAAAAATAATAACGCTTTGCCAAGTTTTAAAAACTACAGAACTTAACGGACACAAAATTTAATGCTTTAGAATCTTATTCATCTAGGTTTTATTTAAAAGGGGGAAGTTTTGTGTGTGCGCAATTTTGGAATACAATAGGTCACAAAATGTTTAAGTCATTTTGTGAAATTTTGAGAAATAATGTAATAAGTGTAAACATATTTCAGGTTTCATAATATGTTATCCAGTATTTTTGTATCAATATCGATTTTTTTTTTTTTTAATTTTAAAAGGTATGTCTGAATGTTTCTGATGTACTGAAATCAATCTAGGACTGTTCGTGGCCAGATCGTATAAATTGTATCATTACGGAGTTAATTTTGTAACATAACGTGGTTGGACCACTGTTTTGTAATGAATTACGATACGAACAAAAATATTTTATGCCGTTTCAATAAATCTACATTTTTGTCTCTAAATGTTTAATCTTTTAATTAATTGGTCATGATTTAATTTAAGCACTGTTTATTGTTGTAGTTCGATAATATTAAAAAGTAAAATAACTCATATAAATAAACGTTTTATGTTACACGTCGAACTACTGAACTAGTTGTAACTGAATATATTTTGACAGTTAGTTTTTCAAGCTTACATTTAAATATAGATTATTGTTGATGGGTTACCAGCTTGTAAAAAAAATTGGCATTCATGAACTACTACGTGTAGTATTTAAAACGTCATTTATGCGATTGTAAATGTTCCGGTTATTTGCGACAGCATTGAGGAAAGTAGATTCATCAGTTACGGTGACAATTTATTGCACTTATGTGTAACTTAATTACCTATCTTACATGTAGGTTAATTTCATCTTAAAACATTTAACAGTATTTAGTCATGAAGAATGTGCCTCTTGTTCATCTAAATAACTTAACAAAGTACCGCGTTATTGGGAACTGGCCAACGTAGTCAAAAGAGAAACAAAATACTTCAGTTATATTGGCATTTGTGGCGTGAGAAGTCCAGAAAATAATATCATGTAATTAATTTATAGCTTGAATCAGTAAATACCATATATGAATTACCTGTAAGCCTCTATTTTCCCTTTTAGGGATTACAAAACTCGACCTCGGAAATTTTAACACGTTTATAATAAATATGAAAAGCCTTTCTATTCAGCGTCATTAACCCTCAACATATAGGCTACGTCACCAATTTTTGCTAATGTAATATGACAAAAAATTAGTCTTGATTTTCATGGTCGGAGAGGTAATTGCCTTCACTGAGAGCCAAGGCAGCTTCAAGCCGTCATTGTCACCGCAATACTGCAAACAAAGGGTCGCATTACAAGAGCATTGTACTCTGGCATTGCCATAACTTACCTTTATTCACCTCTGCGATGGATGGACAGACCAGCAAGAGACAATGATACCCGTAGTATGACAAGGAATTTAGTAATGTGAATTCTGCAATACCTAAGACAAATGTGCCGATGAAGAAGCTCGGAATGAAATACAGCAGGTTACCATCGCAGTTAACATTCTCAAGGGCGTGGCCGTTTTATATAATAAACATTCAGGATCTTGTATCATGTTCTTCGAAGATTAGTAAAATATGGTAAACAGATTCAAATTAAACCCCCTACTACAGCTTGTACCACAATCAATGTATACATTTGCTCTTAAACCGGAAGGTCTGTTAACAATATACCAAACAATAATTATTAAAGTTAACTTAAATGAAACATTTTAACCAGCGATAAATACATTGCATATATTAGTGTTTAAAACAGCAGCGTCGATATGTAACTTTTTCTGTAGTTATATGTTATATAATGTATTTAACTGAATTATTTTCACTGCATTCATGGTTAATGCCTTATGTTATAAAATATACAAAACACACTTTTGTAGTAATATGAACTAAGAAATTGAAAACAATACTTTAACACAAATATTTTGTTCAACAGTGGTAGGATGTCCCGCAATCCATTATAACTGTTTTGTTTATGCATAAAATAATAACGAAGTATTCGTCGAACAAATTATTTAAATAAAAAAAAATTGGTGACCGAATATTTCTTTTTAGTTATTCATAATGCCAAATATATATTAAAAAGTAGTATAGAGAACTATACGTTTTATTACAAATGAATTTATTCTTATTTTAAGCTTATTCAAATACGTACGTTATACTGAATTGTACGACAAGCTATCGCTATTGAACAAAATCATCATGAATTAATTATTCCAACATTTTGTTCGTATCGCTAGAAAAGCGCGTTTTACAACACTTCATTTAACTAACTATATGTTTTTCTTTTTAATTTTATGTGACAAATCAACGGAAGATGTATGTAATGATTAATTTCAAAATGGCAAGTTATTTTCCACAACAGAAGATAATGCCAGGTCATTGCTACGAAATTATTACATCGTCGTTGGTTGTTAATACGTGTACTAAATTAAAAATAATCCGCGCTTCTGAAAGTGGGTGAAAATTACCTCGAAAGATCCTATTACATTCGTACATAAATAAGTTAAGGTTAAAGGAATACTTTTAAAATTAAAGAAGAAGTACAAGTGCGTTAAAATAACATTTTATTATAAAACTGTAAGTAACGATTATTATAAAATATATTTATATATAAAGTTTTATTTCAGATTAATTCTCTGTGACAGCCAGAAAGCATTTGTTAATTTTCACAGTAGGTGAGAATATGGGACCATAGCTGTGAAAGTATATGGCCGTCATTGATTCTTAATATGTGTACAAAATTTTTATGATTCGAACGTTTAAATGTAGGTAAAAATTTAACTGAAAATCATAAAAAGACACTTGTTTCTTATCGGTTAGAATTCCAAGTCAAAGATACAAAACCGTTTTATTGTCGTCCATATCTAATAGGTGTGCATGGTTTCATGTAGCGTGGACGTCTGGAAAAGGCTTAAATGTTAACTGAAATACTCCATTACAATTCACACAAACATACAAGTGAAACTAATAAAATAGCGTTAAAAATACACCATACCAGCACACGCTCCATCTATTTTACCCTCTCTTTTTTTCTGTCTTCCTTTCTTTTTTCCTTTCTATATGCATATACATATATATTAATATACATATATATGGGTAATTGATTACTTAAACACTAGTACACATTACGCAGACAAGTTTCTAACTAAATATATATATATATATATATATATATATATATATATATATATATATATATATATATATATATATATATATAT